>JAJOZX010015676.1:0-87425 GCA_023014485.1 Bathynomus jamesi | reverse complement strand
CTCCCTGATCCCCTCTAAATAAAAATTCATATTTATTAAATCGTTTATCCTCCTTCTAAATTGAGTAATTATTCGTAAACCTTAAAAGGTGAGGTATTAGTAAATTATTAATATATTTAAGATATAATTATAAATATGGTTTGGGATTTTTCAAGATTTTTTATTTTCGTTCCAAGTCTTTTTTCTCTTTTTTTTTTAACTTTCTTCGTGGGTTAATCGAGAGTGCATCTTCGGGTCTTTGTTAACCCTTAATTTTATAATTTTCGTTTAACCTTCTTCAATAATGCGCTGTTTATTGAACAAAAAAGCGTCCTATTGGCAGTACGTAAGTGGAGTACTGTATTGATTGTGTTTACTAATTTCCGAGGCCTCAACGCGTAAAAGGAAGCTTTGACAGTTTGTCCTCATTTGTGAAAATTCATCAGCTGCACCAGTACGAGAAGGGTTTGTTGTTTTCACGTCTACAGTGAGATAAATCTGGAAACATTTCATACACTGGCAATGGGACGCGGACAAAAAGCAGCTGGTGGTAGTAGAGAGACCTTTTTTTTTCCTACAGCACGGTCATTGTTTAAGGAAATATCGTACAAATGGAGCTCATGGATTACCCCCCTCCTCCCGTTGAAGTTAGGCTATGGCAGTTTTCACGAAGGTTCCTCGCCCGTGATGAGTGAATTTTTGTTTCCAGAACAATCGACTATAGATGATCCGTAATACCGATCTGTATATACAGTACAAGAGTTTTTATTGCCCCAACATTAGTACTCTTCAGGTTTTTTGTTTTTTTTTGTAGTAGTATGGATGTTTGGAAGCTCGCTTCTTGTCTTTTGTGGATGCCGTTTTGCAGCATAATTAATTTAATTGTCATCTTATCACCTTTTATCCAATCTGTACGCATTAAAGTTCCTAAACATAAGATTTCAGAAACATATAGCCTTAGCTGCGCTTACAGTTTCGGAAAAAAGTTCGCCTACAAATAATTTCTAAACTGTCTAAAAAATTATTAATTGCCAATATTTTTTTTTGTATACATTATTCTTTTTGGTCAGTATATAATAAAATTTCAAAAACAAAAGCCGTTCATTATTGATTAGTATTTTTTTATGCTTTTTAGAAATTTGATGTTTCTAGGTGAACTTTTTTCCCAAAATGTACGTACACATTGACTCATACTGAAAGTAATATACTCTGCCACTTCAATTACCTTTTCATCTGGTCACGATCAAACTTTCTACAATATTGTGACGATATAATTAGCATGTGGTCGATTTCCAAGACTCCGACAATTCTCCACGTTGTTTTCCTTTTTCTCTCTCGCATGCCCGTCGGTGTCTGTGTTTATTATTTATTTGTAGGCATATTTATCGTGTATATCCAATAATTATACTCTACTTTTGATTATCTAATACCACCTAAAGTCCAGTTTATAATCAATTACATTTCAGAGAAAGCAATTTGTTATGTCACTCAAGCTAAAAAAAAAAAAAACCTTTGGGGGGGATATAGTTGAAAAGATCAACAGTATGTTGTTGGGGGGGGGTGGGGGCAATAGTTTAAAAGATCCAAAAACTTTAAATACAAAACAAAAATTGTCGAATTGGTCACAAAGTATTGACGTCTTTTTAAGATTAGTTGGGGCCAAAAGTGAACACAGGTTATTCTCAAGCATGCCCAATGCCCATGGGTTAAGGATAAGTTAGGTTAGGTCTAAATCCGGTTAAGATAAGTTATAAAGATTAAATTGAAATCAGTACTGCCCATTTGAACAGTAAATGCCTTTTGTAAATATGACGCGTTTATAAACGTGACTCATTTGTAAATATGACTCGTTTATAAACGTGACTCATTTGTAAATATGACTCGTTTATAAACGTGACTAGCTTATAAATATGACTCGTATTTTCATATTTATGAGTCTTAGTTAATTTAGAAATTTACGTTTAAAATAATATATTAAATTCTGTTATGAATTATTACCTTTTACGTATCTCATACAGTATCTCATATTTTAACAAATCAGTAAACTTATTTTAGCGTTTTTAATAAAAATATTTATTATTAAATGCAATTATAATATGTATAATCTTTAATTTTGCGCGTCATAATTTCAATATTTTACATATTCCTTTTATATATAAAGTGGTAATCCATCGACTAAATATTAGTAAGAGAAAGTGGCAAAAAATTAATTACGTAAATTGTGCGAATGATCAAAAACCAATTAAAGGATTTATGGGATTCGTGTTGAATTTCAGTAACGAATAAAGGAGTAAGTTTAAGTTGAAATGAGCTGAAAAAGGTAAATTAATGATCTATACGCGAGAGAATCTAAAATTATTTTTCGAAATAAATACATAAACAAATAATTTTAATTTATTTGCGAGACATTAGTTAGCTGCGTCAAAGTGGTCGAATAATGGCGGCGGCGGCGGCGGCGGGGGCGGCAGGGTAGTAGTGGGTCATGACTCATGAGACACGAAATACGTTAAGTATGTATACTAATTTATCTAAACAACGGATGCGGTATATTTATACAGAAACAATAAGTTGAGTTGTAATCCCGTAATCACGCTAGATCGGCTACAATTTAAGTTCTAACGGGAAAGTTGTTAATTTCAGCGCACGCGTTCGTGGTTTACGGGCGTGGCTACTTTGGAACTTCTTTTCCCGTTAGATCAGAGAGGCTAAGCGACATTGGGTCTGTTTAGCACTTAGATGGGTAACCTCCGCGTTCCGATGATGTCCCGACTCCCGACCCTTAGATGCCCGTTGATGTTAAGAAGGAGGTTAAACAATCCCAAACATTTTTGTTACATGTACACTTATCGTTACGCGCGGAGGTCCCTGATTTTAGAAACGTGTTCCTTCAACCGACCCTTGATTATGGACATCTTCTACTCTCTGCCTCTTCATACTCGACTCAAATTACGCTTATTTATGCAAACCGTCTTGAAAAATTTGAAGGAATAAAATACAGAAAACAGAAAAATCGATTTTCTGATCTACTTTCAAATTCCGTCTGGAAAATGTACCATTTCCTGTCGGTCAGTTGACACAGTGTCCGGTGACTTAGCATCTGACATCAGGTAGGTCTGCCTGATCCACACCTATCATCCAGAAATGAACAGATGGAAAATATACTTCGGGTAATGCACTCAGTAAATAATAATATTAATAATAATAATAATAAAACCTTCAGTAAGTATCATAAAATGCAAGAGACTTTATTTCTTGAAATGTAGGAAATGTCTATCATTATTTTACTTAATAATAAAACATGTGTACGATTAGAAGCAAATAAGATTGGAAATTGTGTTAATTCTTTGCCACTTTTAGTACTAATTTGGCGATGGATTGTCACTTCATTTATAAACGGAATATGTAAAACACTGAAAATATAAAATGAAAGATTTTGTTATAATTAACACTTAAATTTAATGAATATTTCTACTAAAAACGTTAAAAAAGTGACTCATTTGTTAAATTATGAGAGACACAAACATGAATCCAATCCGTAACAGAATTTAACATTGTTTTTCTGTGCTGAATCAAATAATTATTAATCAGTAAAAATTTATTCTCGAGCCTATCGAGGTTATCCAAGTCATGAGCTATATTTTATAATAATAATAATAATAAAATCTTGCAAAACGTCAATCTGAAGTCAGCTATTTAACATACAATTATTTACTACTACCAAAGTAGCCTCCATAACTTAAGCTAAGAATATACAGTATTTACAATCTACAAACTGTCTCATTCATGAAAGTGTCCAAATTTTTCTTAAAATTAACTAATGAGCTATTGTTTATCGCATCATATGGCAAGTCATTCCAAAAATCTATTACTCCATGACTGAAAAAGTATTTTCGTAGATCAAGTCTACAAATCTGTTTTCTAATTTTCTTATTATGCCCAAGAGTTATCCCATCAGCCTCTAGTGAGAAAAAGTTACGTACATCTAAATTGTCCTAACCTGAAAACATTTTGAACATTATCATATCTCCCCTCATACAACGTCTCTCGAAACTAAACATACCTAGTTAATTTTTCCCTGTATTCTAATCTTCTTAGGTTAGGGATAAGTTTGGTTGCCTAATGCACATTGCACACCTTCAAGCATATCAATATCATTTCTAAAGTGAAGGGACCAGGCTTGAATGCAGTACTCTAAGTGAGGCCTAACAAGTGGGGTCGATTAATACAAAAATACACCCAAATCATTCAGATCTGGCAGAAAGTGTGAAATTTGGCATGAAGTTACCTTTTGACATATTGAAACATTTCCAGGGTGAGGACACGCTGGGACCTCACTCTGGCGGCCATTTTAAGCAAATTCAAAATGGCTGCCTCAATTTCACAACCAAAACCATAAAATACCATATCTCAGGAACTACTGGGCCGATTTTGATGATCTTGGGCGGCTATTTTGAGCAAATTGTCATCCGGTTGCGATGATCCTCGTTAAAGCAGCAAATATACTGAGGAGGCACATCTTTGAGAATCCGCTAGAGGCTTTCTCAGGTTCGTTGGCGGACAACTGCCTCCTCAAATCTATCCCTCCTCCACTGTTTGCATTCATGAAAATGACATTGCTAGGCCCTAGTATTAAGTCACAGAACTCCATTGAGGGTGCTAGGGCTAAGGTTGCGTGTACGTTGTCTCACCTTATCATCCACAATACTGTAAAGCGTGTTGTTAAGCCTACCAGTAATGAGAAGCGTCATTCCAAAGAACGTGAAACACCCACACCCAGTGGTGTAGTGCTGTGGGAACGCGTGGGAACGGCGTTCCCTTACTTTTTTTGGTAGACGGAACGGCATTCCCTCACTATTTCAAATAAATCCGAACTTACAAATCTCTAACGTCATGAAATTTTAATTCCCACCCCTAGAAGAAATATGAGAAAGAATCATTAACTGCTTCATTTCTTTTAGCTTCGACTGAAGCAATGCTAGCCTATAAAGATCTGGTGAAACAGTCACCACAGCGTACCAGTTGTTAACTTTTTTTTAGTTAATCATTCCAGTTGTTAGCTATTTTTATTGATCGTACTGAATGTCGTACATCTAATGACACTGGAAATACTGCATCTTCAACCTTGGAATATATCCTAATATCCAGTGCATATGACCTCAAACTATCCCTGAAATTGGTCAGATTTCAAAAGATTTCCCGGGGGGCTTACAGTGCCCCCGGACCCCCAGTGTATGGGCTCGCCGCGCTCGCCATTGTCCCCCCCCCCGCATCTGAGTAACACTTTCAAAATGCGTTCCCTCACTTCTTTATTTAGCACTACACCACTGCCCACACCCCTTTATGTTGGGTTGAAATTGCAAAACCAGGGTCGGTCAAAGCAGCTCATAAATCACTTCTCATCTCTTGTGCTGTCAATATCTTATGATAGAGTATCGGAGGTCTCGTTGGATTTGGCGATTAGTGTATCCAACCAATTCCGCCAAGATGGTGTGGTTGTTCCCACGAATATGCGTAGAAATGTCTTCACTACGGGTGATGTGGATAATATCGATCAAAAGAAACGATCAAATCTGTCCCGTTCGGAGTTCCATGGTTTGATGATATCCCTAACAAATCATCTGAGCACTTCTAACGAGGGAGTCAAGCGTGACGTCTGTTCCGTTAATGCTAATATTCCCAGTGATCGGAAAAATCTTACTCTACCAGCTCCCTATGCTGTAGTACCCCCAACTGAACTACCCAACACAGATATTTTCATGACCCCTTGCAATAACCGGTTGTTCCAGGAGCGTCCAGAATCCCAGGGTCCATCGTGAAGGAGGAGGCTTGGTTAGCCCATGTGTCTCACATACTGGACAAGGAGGGAATTGAGGTGGGAGCCGTCATAACATGGTCAAGTTATAACGCTAGCCTTCAGAAAGACAATGTGCGCCCTCGCGCAGAGATCGGGATTTTACCACTCTTTGTAAAGAAAGCGCAATCCCCATTCATGATCAAACATTCAATGGAGGTTGTAAAAAGATGGAATCGACTTTTTAAATCCAGGGCAAACCCCCGTCATTGGCATGGAACAACCATTGTATAGTTTGGTAAAACGAATCCAATGGAAGTACCCAGAGCAACTTGAAGACAAGTACGTTGTGATGATGGAAGCGCTTCACATTGAGATGGTGCTGCAGGAGATCCTGGGAAAGTGGCTTGATGGCTCAGGGCGGGATCACGCGTTGGCTGAAGCAGGCGTTCTATCACCTGGTCGTGCTCATTCGGCGTTGAGTGCTTCTAACGTGAAAAGAACTCGATATGCATGCACACCAAGTGTCCCTTACTGCTCTTCACACATATTGAAGGAAGAGGTGTACTCAGTGTCACAAGGACAAGCAGCATATCCAACAGTCCAATACTGGACACAGACAAAGGATCTCCAACTAATGTACTGCAGGTTCATCAGGTCTCAGAGAGAGGGAGATTTTGAACGCTATGTTCAAGTGCTTGGTGAGATAATACCATGGTGTTTCGCTCTCGACCATCCAAACTACGCACGGTGGCTGCCAATACACGTGAGAGATCTCATGCAGTTGAAAGACAAACTTCCAACAGTGTACCACGAGTTTATGAAGGGTAACTTCGTTGTACAGAAGTCAGAGAACGGTGTTCCATGATGGCGAAAGACCAATTACATGAACACTCAAACGATCACATCAAGGGAGATGGAGGTGCATCTGACCTTTACGACGAGCCGATTGCCCTCATATGGATGCTAGCTTCTCCTCAGCGCGCAAGCATCATCTCGACTTTGAGGACTTCATGTCATGGCACTACATGTCGAGCTCCTCCTCTCATCACGAAGAGGCACAGAGTCTCCAGATTCGTTTTCACAGTGACGTGAAGTCTCTGGTGCGAGTCTTAAAAGAGCATGGCAACCCATTCAGTGATACAAGTTCTTACATTACTACCCTTGACACTAAATTGGTCATGGATGCATGTATGACCAACTCGTTAAGAGATACTCATGAGATCGGATCTGCCATGTACAATGATTTCGTCAAGACACGCTTCATTGATGCCTCAAAGGCCATCACTGAAACTATCCAGCGTAAAGGACTGAACACGTTCAAAAAAATACCTGACAAACAGAAAGATGCAAAAGGTCAAGCTCTCAAACACAACTCAACTTTGGTCACTCAGTTGTTCCTATCTGTGCAATCACGACCAGATGCAGATATTGATGAGTTTTTCATGTATGAAAACCAAAAAAGAACCCCCATTATTAGCTGTTGCTGGTCGTTTGCGAACTGGTGCGAAGTCCGATATCCTGAAATGCTTCGAGAAGGTCAATGAAAACCCAGATGGAGATTCAACAGTGAAAACCTTCGATGGTCCTGCTGTAGCCCATTTTATTCAACCCGCCCAAACCGTGAACACGATCGGTGAATATATGGAGAAGCAACTAGAGCCATTTGTAAGATCTCATGCCTCTGGTTGTGTGGATCGTATGGACTGGATATGGGATATCTACCCTGAGAGAAGCCTGAAAGACCAAGCTCATGAGAATCGAGGAGATGGTTCAAGGAAAAACATTGACTCCAAGACTCCCATCAACCGAAAAGAGTGGAGTGCCATCCTCAAAAATGCAGAGAACAAAACAGAACTCTTCACACTCGTGAGTAAGCGTTTAGCTGAGGAAGACCTGAGTGTGCAACTTATCACAACACAAGAGTAAAAGGTCCTCACACAACCACCCTGACACGGAGGGTTTGGAACCGTGTAACCATCAAGAAGCTGACACGAGGATGATCCTCTACCTCAAACATGCAGCTCAGCACGGCCATGACAAAACATACCTCCGTACACTGGACACTGATGACGTGGTTGTCGCAATCTCAGCGTTCCCTGAACTTCATTGGCTGAACTATGGGTGGCTTTTGGGAAGTGTGGAAGTGTGGAAGCTCTTTCCGGAACTCACAGATAGCCTGCTCGCAATATTGCGTGAGCCCGACTGCTTCACCATGGAATCTGTACCTATGCAGGTCATCGAACGTTTCATTGTCCTACTTTACAGTAAGTCTTGTGGAGCTGCTACCATGAACCAAGCCCGGAGGGAGATGTTCTCACGAGGGAGCAGAACCCTCGACAATATCCCACCTACCCAGGCAGCCCTATTTCAACATGTGAGACGAGCCATTCTTCAGGCGCTGCGGCTTCATCAAGAGATCCCTGATGCTACTGACTGGGGATGGATGATCTCAGCTCAGAAGGAGTTGGTGCCGTTCTGGACGACACTTGCAGATGTCAGTACGGCTTGCGCGATCCTCCGACACTGTGGATGTAAGAAATTATGCATAGGCAACTGCAAATGCAACAACGCGCACTTACATTGCACCTCCTTATGCCACTGCCAAGGTGCTTGTTTTAACAGTGATGATCTTACCTAGTGTTCTCATTGTATGATCAGTTTTGACACCCTCCCTGTGTTATAACTTGACTTGTAGTAACGATGATCTTGCCCAATGTTCTTGATTAGTGTTGTGTAACTGTAAATATAACCACTTTCAGATGGACGGAGGTTGGGGAAAGTGGTTGGTGGGGTGCATAACGCGTTGGGTCCTCGTCCCGCACCCTGGAAACACACTTGACTATCGAATAATGATTGAATTTGCAGTCAGACAGTGTGGCTAAAACGCGTTAATCTTTGATTTCCCGGTATCGTTCTTATTCTCCATAAGTTCACACAGGTTACAGTGATAATTCAACTTTAAATCAAACAACCGCAACTGCAACCATACGGTTGTGACTTCCTGACAACCGCATCCGCGGAGCTATGAAATGTGACAGAAACGAGCCCAAGATCATCAAATTTGACCGAGCCGTTTCAGAGATAGAGCGATATAGGTGTTTTAGGGTAAAAAATGACCTTAACCATGACTTATCATGTGACTTTGACCTCGAAACATTCCGAAACATAGATTGATCAGGCATCCTCAAAAGTATAAGAAACGAGCCCAAGATCATCAAAATCGGCCCAGTAATTCCTGAGATATGGCATTTTATGGTTTTGGCTGTGGAATCGAGGTAGCCATTTTGAATTTGCTTAAAATGACCGCCAGAGTGAGGTCCCAGCGTGTCCCCAACCTGGAAATGTTTCTATATGGCTAAAGGTAACTTCATGCCATATTTCACACTTTCTGCCAGATGTGAACGATTTTTGCATTAATCCACCCCACTATTGGATGACTTTGCATTTTTGAACATTGAATCCATCTGCCACTTACTAGCCTAAGTAACTAATCTATCAAGATCTTTTTGCAGTTTATAAGAATTTTCTATATTTATATGATAACTGGGGAAACTACTTTTGTATCATCTGCAAATTTAGAAACTTTACTACCTACTCCCTTCTCTAAATCATTTTGATATAAAATAAAGAGTAATTGGCCAAAAATTGATCCCTGTGGTACCCCACTTTTCCCTTTCTGCCACGCAGATTCATGACCATTTAGAATTACTCTCTGTTCTCTGTCTTCCAACTATTTTTCTTCCCAATTTATAACTGACCCTAATATCCCATGAGTTTTTAATTTATATATAAGTCTCCTCTATGTGGAACCTTGTCAAATGTCTTACTGAAATCCAAATAAATAACATCTACATCATTTCCATTATCTACCTGTTAAGTTACAAACTCTAACTTGTAGACCAGGAGTGCCCAACCTTTTTTCATGAAGGGACATATTTCAATTAATGACCCACACCGAGGGCCAGTGATCACATTTTAGATAAAATTTTATTTTAAAATTAAATTTTATTGAAATAAAATATGACATTAGATAATGAATTTTCAGTATCCGCCAGCCGGGCCTGATACAAATCTTTGGCGGGCCAGACTCTGGCCCGCGGTTCGTATGTTGGAGAAGCCTCTTGTAGACAATAGACAAACAAGAGCTTCTTGATCTAAATCCATGTTGTGAACTTGAAATAAGATTAAAATTTTCCAAGTGATCTGAATATTATTCTTTATAATTCTTTCTACTAACTACCTTTCCTACCAATGATGTTAAACTAAAACTAACAGACCTATAATTTCCTATCTCCTTCTTACTACCCTTTTTGTAAATGGGTACTACATTTGCTTTTTTTCCATTCATCTGGTACCTCTGCATAATTAATAGACCCAGCAAACAAAATAGTTAGTGCCTCAGATAAGCTTTCCTCCTCCCCTTCTCTGGGAATCCTAGCCTATATATTATCAGGTCCAGCACTTTATTTGACTTCACTGTATGAACCACTTCCCTCCTCTGTATTTTAAAAGTTAAGTTATTCAAATTTTACTCAGTAAAAACAGAGTTAAAATAATTAAAAATACCAGCAATATCCTGATCTTTCTCAAACATTGTATCATCATGTTCTATTGGGCCAATCTTATCATGCTTTTTATTATTATTATTATATTTATAAAAACTAAAGAATTTCTTTGAATCTTTATTGCTATTTCTAGCTAGCTTTATTTCACTATACCTTTTGCGCTTCCTAATCAAACCACTTAGCTTATTTTTTAACTGCCTATAATTATCCAAGTCCAAAATACTATCACTGCCTTTAAATTCCCTGAATGGCCTTTTTTATTTTTAATCATTTTAGCGGAATGTTGTCGTGGGTTGTTGTTGAAGTGGGAATATTGTCGCTTTTAAATGAGGAGAGGATTGGTGAATCTCTTTGGACTTCGCTTCCAGTTGTGAACATTCCTGATTTTAATTGTGGTAAATCAGTGGTATATAGTTTGGAGAAATAAGCACAAACCGGATGAGTTTAAAGTTTTAAAAAAATGTCAGAATACTGATGACATTTTAATGTTTGATAGAAAATAATCCACGTATATTCCCGATGTTGATTTAAGTACATACAAATATGGCGTACAGTAGAACGAAAGAGTAGCTCTAAAATTAATTGGGAGTACAAACTAAATTCCTCTGCGTATTTTAATTCAGAAAAAACTCCGTAGGATCCTTTCCCACGCAATTCTTCATTGGATGACTGAATCTCCTTATTTGGGTGCCAGGTTTTAAATACTGAAATACGAGACAGCTTTGGGTTGGAGCGTGAAGCTTTGGTCCCCACTCTACGAGTCTACACTTAAATACTCGCACTTCTTCACCTTAAAAAATGTCACAACTGTCACTGTGTAGTAGGTTTCCCTAAAAGATAGTTAAAATTTACAGTTATCTGGAATTCACTTTTCATTGCGTCCCGTTTACTCTTGATACAGGACACTGTCCGAAGTTTGGAACACACAAAATGCAGGACATCCCGAATACGGGACACCTGGCAAACCTACGCCAGGTCCTTATGAACACTGTAGTTTAAAAATAAAACTTTTCAGAAGGGGACTAACCCTCAATTTTAAGTAGGACAAAATTAACTGAATACAATTAACTTGATATTAATCAGTCACATTGTTCAACAGGTCTTTGTAAGTACTCCAAATCCTGTTTCCTATAGACGGCAGATGGCTTTCGTAATTTAACCGTACCTCAAGTGAGTGAATGGGGACATTAATTTGGAATTCATTCAACACAATGTAGCCTACTTATTATTTAGGAACACAAATTTTCATTCCTTTAAATAATGAACTCAAATTTTATATATATATATATATATACGTTAGAAATTGTGGAAAAACATGTCCCAAAATACAACAAAGAGGAAAGAGAAGCAGGTTCGAGAGACAAAAGAGGGCATTGTTCCGAAAGAGAAAAAGAGTGACTACAAAATTAAAAAGATAACAACATCAGAAAAATATTAAATGATAAACTGCAAAGTATCAATGACGTCATACAGGAACTAATTGAGAAGCATACAGAAAAGAAGAAGACAACGCTATAGAAGCGATAAAGCTAACTCAAAGTACTTCGATAATTTCGCAAAAAGAAAGTCGAAAAACCATACGACGATCAGACCTTTAAAAAACGAGATGTTACAGTGCTTTATTTGATGATCTAACAGAAATGTCTGAAATATTAAGAGCTCAGTACAAATCATCTTTCAGTATCCCAAAAACTGACAAACTGATATGCGATAGAAACGCGTTCTTTCAAGAAGAACTACAAGGGGAAAGTATAACGGACTTCGACTTTACGACGAATGATATTACACAAGCGATAGGGAAACTAAAAACACACTCAGCGGCAGGACAGGATAAATGGAATGCCACACTGATCAAAAACTGCAAGAATGCAATCGCTGAGCCCCTATACTGGATATGGAGACGATCACTAGACACGGGAGAAATACCGGGCATCCTGAAGAGCGCGAACATAGTCCCAATATATAAAGGAGGAGATCGATCTGAGGTCAAAAACTATAGGCCAGTGTCGCTTACATCTCATCTCACTAAAATATTTGAAAGAATAGTTAGAGAGAAAATCTGACTTTTTGGAAACAAAAAATTCAATGATAACCAACATGGGTTTTGATCAGGTAGATCATGCTTACCACAACTAATGGAACACTACAACAACATTATTGATGCACTTGAAAGTAATGAAAATTATGATGTACTATACACAGACTTTGTCAAAGCGTTCGACAAGTGTGACCATGGAATCATAATACATAAACTGAAGTATATGGGAATAACAGGAAAAGTAGGGAAATGGACATATAATTTCCTGAGTGGGCGGCGGCAAATCGTTACAGTACAAGGAGTATCTTCATCAGAATCAGAGATCCTCGGCTCAGTACCACAAGGAACAGTATTAGCTCCACTACTCTTCATAATCATGCTAACTGACATAGATGAGGACATTACCAGAGACAGCACAGTAACATCCTTTGCGGATGACACAAAGATCAGTAGAAAAATAAGAGACCCGGAAGATATAGGATCTCTACAAACCGACATGAACAGAATCTACAAGTGGACGGAAGATGACAATATGAAATGACAATGAGAAATTTCAGCTGTTACAGTACGGAAAAAGAGAAGACCTAAAATCCATCGAATATTATACCCCAAATGGACAGGAAATTCAAAGAAATTCTAGAGCAAAAGATTTAGGGGTTGTAATGACTGATGACGCAAAATTTGAAACACAAAATAAGATAGCAGTAAACAGAGCAAAGAGAATAACGGGGCAGATATTGAGAACCTTTAAACGAAGGGATAGGAATGTAATGATTCCTCTACTGAAAACCCTGATCATACCCAAATTGGAATTGTGCTCGGTCCTAACATCCCCATATAAAAAGAAGACGTTAGACAGCTGGAAGGGATTCAGAGAACTTCACAGCTAAGATCAAGGGGTGGAAAAAACTAAATTACTGGGAAAGGTTACGCGAACTAAACCTATATTCACTGGAAAGGAGAAGAGAGAGATACACCATTATTTACACTTAGAAAATAATGGCGAAACTAGTCCCTAATCTTACTCTGAACCCTGTAACTCCCCCAAACAACGGTGGAAAGTAGAAAAGGAAGACTGTGTTGTGTTCCCAAACTGAAGGCGAGACAGGGACCATCCTGAACCGTGAAAGAAAATAGTTTGTTGTGAGAGGACCAAAACTGTTTAATCAGCTGCCCAAAGCCCTAAGGAACATGAAAGAAGTTGCAGTGGACATCTTCAAAGAAGATTAGACGCCTGGCTCAGAACAATCCCCGATGAGCCGGGCGTACCTGGCTATATGAGGTTGAGAGTACAAGAATCCACTCAGTACTTCACCAGGCCAACTCGAGAGGAGGAGCGACAAGCTTGACCTTCGCGAAATGAGGAATCATCGCGCAGAACCTTTGTAAGGTTATATTATATATATATATATATATATATATATATATATATATATATATATATATATATATACAGGGTGTCCGGTAAGTCTGGAACCATAGGGTAAAATAAGTAATTCATGTTTTTCCGTTTATGCAAGTGCCCATGATGTCTTTGAGTAAGGAAGAACGCATCCAGGTAATTCTGCTCGTAGGAAATCGGAGTCAGAGGGAGGTCGCTGAGGAATTTAACAGACTGCATCCGGACCACGCGCCGATAACACACAGCTGTGTCGGCAAACTTGTAGCAAAGTTCAGGGAAACGGGATCCATAGGAGATAAACCACACAGTGGACCTCTGAGGACATCCACCGACGATGACACAGCCGCTACCATCCTCGCTCATTTCACAAACAGTCCCCAAAAGTCTCTTCGGCGTTTTTACAGTATATATGGGATTTAACTCAGGATGGTCTCCTGAGGTTTTTTATGATCCACACAAACCCTGCATTGAACAAGGAACTCTACTGGGAAAAATTAAATCCACTATACTGTAGTCCGAATAAGTAATGGTAAATCACAAACACCATAGTTTTTTCTTTTTCATGATGTTAGCCCGACGTGGGCAACGGGTCACTCGCAAAGAGGCCCCAAAAATATAGCTTCCCTCACCAGCTATCTGCAAAGCAGATAGGATCCAGCTTTAGGACAGGATCTAGGGTTTAAAGCATCGCAGCCCAACTATATTCGTACACTATTAGCAACAATAAACATTAGTAAAGCATTTGATGTTATCCCACGCTTCCCTCTCATAAACAAATACTCAACACAAACATGCACAATAACACCAAAAGGTGGCTGAACAACTATCTTTCAGGAAGATACTCACATGTCACATTTAATGGCAAGTCATCCAAAAACAAGCTTTTTCCGAACGGGGTCCCTCAAGGCTCTGTTCTCTCACCAACACTGTTCAACTTATACATGCATGACATTCCAACACCCATAGATAACAAGCTTACCTTATCATCATATGCAGATGACATCACTCTAACATCCACCCACAACAACATCGACACCGCTACAAATAACCTACAAACATACATAAACAGTATACAAGACTGGCTCACACACAATAGACTCAAAGTAGCGCCCACAAAATCAACCATCACCTTGCTTACAAGCAACACAAAAGAACACCAGATAACTCCACAGCTTACACTAAACAACACCAACATTCCACACACTCACAGGACCAAAATACTTGGGGTCACATACAGTGGCGGTTCCTCATATGGGCAATATGGGCAGCCGCACAGGGCGGCATTTGTGTAGGGGCGGCATGAGCGCCTGCAAAAAAAATAAAAATAAAAATAAGAATAAATAAATAAAGAAATAAATAAAAATAAAAATAAAATAAAATAAATAATAAAAGATCAATAAATATATTTTTATTAATAAAAAACCATCTATTGCATTTTCCATAAACCTTCCCATAAAAGACCTAAACAATGCAAAATGCTTCCAGATTAATATTATTGGGAATAAAGGCCCATACTTTAACATATGTAATGTTATTTTTCTGGGTTTGGTTAAATAGTGAAATGTATATTATGAAGCATCTGATGAGCCCTTGATTGATGCTTTGAAGAAGCTGGAGGTGACATTTTTCAATGCAGTGGTTGATGCTGCAACATCAGCCATTCAGGAAAGATTTTCCACGTTGGAAATTGTGGGAGAGAAGTTTGGAGTGCTGACACATTTCCAAAATCTCACATTTGAGGAGCTGACAGAACAAGGTGTGAACCTTAGTACTACACTACACTTTAAGGGACAATCTGACTTGGATGGCAGAGAGCTTGCACAGGAGCTGAAGAACTTGCCTGACTTGCCATCAAAGACCATATCCTTGCTTGAACTGCTGACATTTATCCATGAAAGGGAGCTCTCTGAAATATATCCAAATTTGTGGACTGCTCTCAGAATTGGTCTTACTCTTCCAGTCACTGTTGCTGAAGCAGAGAGGAGCTTTTCAAAGCTGAAGCTCATCAAATCCTACCTGAGGTCAACTATGTCACAGGAACGCCTTACCGGTCTGGCCATCATCAGTATAAATCATACAATTGCTGAGCAGATTTCATATGATGATTTAATTCATGACTTTGCATCAAGGAAGGTAAGAAGAGTCAGGCTTTAGATGGCAGTTGTGCTGTGGTGCAATTTATTTTGTTTCTTGTTCAAAGTGTAGCATAATAATTACCCTCTCTTAAGTGTCTTATTCTATTTATGTGATAGAGCATTTGTACAATTTAGAAATTTGATTCTCTAGTTTATTTATGGCAGTTGTGCAATTTAATTTGTATTTTTCCTGTTCATAGTATCATAATTACATTCTCTTAAGTGAGTTATTCTATTTACGTGATGAAGGATTTGTAAAATTCAGAAATTTGAGTCTTTGTTTTGGTTCTGAAGTTCCAACAATTAGTCCAATAAAAAGTTATTTTGTGAAAGAGTTATGTCTGTCCTTTATTTTGGGGGATTCGAATGTGTGTGTGTTGGCGAACAGGGGGGGGGGCGCTGAAGGTGAGGTTCGCCCAGGGCGTCATGTATGCTAGGACCGCCACTGGTCACATACAACACATCATTATCTTTTGCAAACCACATTCAGGACATTAAAAACAAATGTACGTCAAGACTTAACACGCTTTGGGTACTAACAGGCACAAACTTTGGACACCAGCAGGAAACAACATCACTCATATACAAACAATATATTCGTTCAGTTATGGACTATGCTAGCCCATGCTGGGCACCCATTATCTCAAACACACACATAAACACCTTACAGACAATACAAAACAACGCACTTCGTATCATTATAGGATGTACTCAAACAACACCAACAGAACACCTGCACACAGAAACAAAAATACTGAAAGTTAGGGAACATTTAGTCATGAGGGGAACACAATTCATGGCAGCAGCGACAACTAACCCACAACACCCTTGTCACTACATGTACAATCATGCACCGACACTTCGCACCATTAAGGTAACACCAGAGAGACATTATAACCAAATCCTCCATTCCATACCACGCCCACAGACATCACACAGTACAGAAAACACATACACACACACCTAACCCACAAAGCACTGACACGACTCGGTCCGAATGCGGTCCTAGGTGCGAAGCCGCCACCCATTAACAGGTCAGAGATCAGCCTGAGCAGATCGGATCGAGTTAACTTAGCACGATTCTGATGTGGACATCACCCCCAACTTACGGACATATAAACACAGACTAGACAACTCCACAGACGACACCTGCCACCTGTGCCAGGACACACCACAAACAATTGAACACATTATGACAGACTGTATCGCTCTAGCACAACAACGAACACAACACAATATCACTAGTGCGCTGAACCTCTGGTCCACTCCGGAGACGGCGATCGGTTATTACCTGCGTGCCGCCGGCTTCCTCGATCAGGGTGGGCTGATCGGCTAAACAACAACAACAACAACTATATTCAGAACCTCAATATTAGCAAAAGACTCGATGCATTCACGTCGGATTGAATATATCAAAGAAAGAGGGATAACTATTGTATTTTTAGCCAAAAAAACAAAACTTTTCTTCTTCACTTTTCATGATGTTAGCCCGACGTGGTCAACGGGTCACTCGCAAAGAGGCCCCAAAAATATAGCTTCCCTCACCAGCTATCTGCAAAAGCAGATAGGATCCTGTCCCAAAGCTGGATCCTATCTGCTTTGCAGATAGTTGGTGAGGGAAGCTATATTTTTGGGGCCTCTTTGCGAGTGACCCGTTGCCCACGTCGGACTAACATCATGAAAAGAAAAAAACTATAGTGTTTGTCATTTACCATTACTGATTCGGACTATAGTGGATTTAATTTTCTCAGAAGAGTTCCTTGTTCCATGCACGGTCTGTGTGTATTATATATATATATATTTTTTTTGTTTGTTTTCAGATTTACCGCCGATTCGTACCTAAAGAGGTGATACATATCTCGGCGAGGCAGTGAGTGGGTGATGTTACTGTGCTGGGGGTGGTAGACCAGGGGAATGAGTAAGGGTCAGTCAATGGATAGTAGGTAGGAGGGGTACGGTTTCAGATGCGATGGAGCAGATGGGAGTGAGTAGGGAAGAGGAGAACCGCTTCCGCTGAAAAGTGGGGGCCGTCGGCAAGTATGGATCGTAGGCAGTTGGGTATTGGGTTTTCGGCCGAGAGAGGGAAACACCTGCGACGGAGAGCGGACAGCTTTGAGCATTCCACCAGGAGGTGTAAGACAGTGATAGGGGTATGGCAGGTAGGGCAAAGCGGGGCTGGCGAGTTCGCCATAAGGTGTCCGTGGGTGATGCGGGTGTGACCTATGCGGAGACGGGCTAGGATTACTTCTTTAAGTGGGCTATTGTGGTTTTCGGGGGATCCATTAGTTGATGAAGGGGGATGGGTAAAGGTGTAGGCGCTAGGAGGTTGGAATGTGAAGGGAGATCTGGAGTTCGCGAAATTGAAGGCTGGGTCGGGAACATGGCTGGCTATCTACCGTTCACCAGGGAAGGAATCGGTCGGCCTGTCGAACCCCGCGGAGGTTGCGGGGTCGAGTCGGCCGAGCGAGACCGGAAGCGTGGATCACGGCAGACAGAGGAACATCGTGGGCTGAGCGGGTCAGAAATACCTTGACGGGCTTCTATGGTCGGGCCAGGGGGGGGGCACGTTAACCCCTAAAGCGGCGCTACCCCGCCTGTCCGGGGTCTCACAGCGGACCCTAGGCGGTGACAGGGGGTACCAAAAACACCGGGCGGGAGGGAGGGAGGGCGTACTCAGGGTAGTTGATACGGAGGGGGCCGGGGATGTTGGGGGGGGGTAGGTACTATGAGGGTGGAAAGAGGTGAATCAGAGTGGTCTCGTGGAGGGGTGGAGAATATGGCACCAAGAGGCAAGGGCAGATCCATGAGACTCGTGGGCGTGGGCGCGGCCGAGCTTCCATCGGTCACACCGTGCAGCCGCGCCAGAGCCGCATCCACTGGATCCACAGGGCTGAGTCTCGTCGTACGGGGCGGGTCGTGGATTTCGGCCACTATTGTCAGAGTCTGTGGGGGTAGAGCGGTGGGACTTCTGCAATGGGAAGAGATGGACATAGTAGACGTGGTGGGCGGTGTAAGGGTCCGAGCCGTCTTCTTGGTCCTAGGGGAAAAGGGAGAGAGACGTTGGAAGGCCGGAGGGTCTGGCGACACGCTCCGGCGTCTCCGCCTCGACGGCTTGCTCCGGGCGGCAGGTTCGGGCGTGTACAGGGAGTACTGGGAAGGCAGGGTTTGAGGTGGCTGGGACCCGGGTGCCCTGGTCCAAGACTCCTGGGGGATTCGTGGCAGGTGAGGTGCGGGAAGAAGAGGAACGGTGGGGGGACAGGGGACCGTCGGGTCCTGCGAGGAGTTGCATTGTGGGGAACAGGGAGCAGTGGCTGGGGGGGGTTTCGGCGGCAGGCCAGGGCGGCGTGCCGAGATGACAGAGCCGAGAGCAGCGGCATAGGACACCCCCGGCCTCACCTCCCGACTCCGCACCCTGTCTCGTGCCTCACGGGGGCTAAGGAAGTCCGACACTTGTAGGCCGCGGACCTCCTTCTCGAACTTGTAGAAAAGGCATTCGCGGGATGAAGAGGGGTGTGCGCCTTCACAGTTGGAGCATTTGGGTGTATTGGGGCACCTGTCAGGGTGAGCAAGTCGTCCACAGTGCACACACAATTGATGCGGCTGTCGACAAACGGAGCTGACGTGTCCGAATTTATTGCATTTGAAGCAACGGGTCGGGTCTGGGACGTATGGGCGAATAGAAAACTCGCATGAGGCGCGGTCTCCCATACCCCATACAATACGGCCAGGGGGGATTAGTGTGTTAAAAGTAAGGAGCAGACGTGGGGTGAGGGAGGGGGTGCCTCCCTGTCGGGATGTGAAACGATAGATCTTAGTAACTCCTTGGGGTGCAAGGTCCTCCAGGAGCTCGTTCACTGCGACCGACAGTAGGCGGGTGGCGTAAATAGTGCCCTGACTCTGGTTCAGGCGAGGGTGTGGGGAAACGGACACCGAGCATCCAAGGACCTCAGTGATGGAGAGTAGGGCTTTCGTCTCTGCGGCTGAGCATGATTTTACGAGGAGGGAGCCATCCCTCTGTGGGCGTACGTCATAGCGGCTGGAGTTGCTGTGGGTTCGGATCGCCTGGAACGTCCGTTCAGAGTTGTTCGGGAGAGACCCAGATGTAGGCCGAATCACCAGGAATTTGTGGATACTTGGAAGGGAGAGGGAGGCTGTAGAGTCGAAATGTACTGGGATATTCAACGGTCGGTAGGACGGCCGTGAATGCCGGCTCCCCCGTCCGCCGCGAGGCTCTCTCCACGGGGAGGTGGGATGACGGCGGGTGAGGGGGGCATATGGGGAGAGCAAGAAGCCGGGTTGTGGGGGCAAGTCCTCGGTGGAACTTGACTTGCCCGAAGGTGGCTGAAGTGGGCTGGGGCGAGACCCCTGCTCCAGAGAGTGTAGGTCCAAGGGCGTAGTCGAGGGACGGACTGGGGTCGGCAACGGAAAAGGAGAGTGCAAGCGTTCCGCTTCCACAGGGGGGGGTCAACCCCATTAGGTTGCGGTCTTCCAGTGGTAAAGGACTCGAGGGCCTGGTTGCCCACCACCCGAGTGTTGAGAGAAGGAGTAGTCCGGGAATGAGAAGCAGTAGTCGTAAGCCGGGGGGGAGAAGTGCCCATAGCAAAACAAAAAAGAACTTCATTCCCCGCGCGCATCCAGCCACCACCGACTCCAACAAGGGAAAGGCGAAGTGTGGGCACACTTGGTCCCACCGCCGATAGATGTCACGCAGGGGAGATACACCCGCACCCAGTCCCCGTGCCTGAAAGGCGGCCACTCTCATCCAACAACGCGCGGTGAAAAGTGGCAGGGACAGGGTTTGGGTTTGGTTGGAAAGCGACAAGGGTGCAGGGCAACCGCCTCCCACACCCAAGGGCCAAGGAAAGGGTCAAAATCAAGGTCCAAAGAACAACGCCAAAAAAAACAGGGAGAAGCCAGAAAGAATGGGTTAAAGGAGAAAGAAAGAAAAAGAAGCAGGAGATCAGCCGGGTCCCCAAACGGGCCCAATGGTCCACGAGGGCAGAGAAAGCCCTTACACCGAAGAAAGGTGTATTCCCACATTCGCCACAGAGGGACGCGCCCTATAGCTCCGGACAAAGCAAAGGAGTATTATATATATATATATATATATATATATATATATGAGAGACAGAGAGAGAGAGAGAGAGAGAGAGAGAGAGAGAACGTTTTAGTATTTGGCCTAATTTATATAATGCTTCGGGAGACAATAATGAAATTATAGAAGTATAGGCTAATGAGTCTAACTAAATTCTTAAGTCCTTACTGTTCAATTATTACAAACGGTAATTAATTAATAACAATAATTAATGTTACAGATCTGAATTACTTCAGCCAATATTTTTTAGTCACGTGTGACATAGGAAACTTGCATAACGGTGGCTTCTGTTTTCGAAAAAGATTTTTGTTAACTGGTTCCTCGGAATAAAAAGGCATTTCCATTTACCACATAAACATTTAGTCGTGAGACCATATATATAATGTCTGTAACGTCCTGTAATGTCTATGGTTCTTAATCACAAGTATTACCATTACTAACCTAACCTAGCGTCTAGCCAATCTATTTTCACAAAGTGATTAAGGTTCACACAGTTCTAAAACTTTTAGGCATACGTGAAATAACTTGTTTCATGCATTGACCAACACACACACACACACATATATATATATATTTGTTGTGTGTCGTCACTGGCCACTTGATGATGGGTTTCAGGCAGAAGAGAATATGTTTGTCGTTCACTGGCAGCCTGTTTATCGCCGTTATTTACCCCAAACTCTCGTCTACCCTAATGAAGGTGTTTGCAGCTTCTAAAATTCAGAAATGACGTTAGACTAACTCATTGTTAGTCAGTAAAGTTGAGCGAGAGATACTGGGAGATGTAGTCGTATGTAAGTAGATCTTCATAAATACATATCAATGCGATAATTGTTATACAAATGTACAATGTACATGAATTAGGCTATCGTCGTTTGTTTTAAAATTTATGCAGTATGAAATTAAGTTACATAAAATATAAATTTAATAGTTTGCCACCATAATTCTTCTCCTATAGAGAAGGACGTAGGGCCGTTTTTAGCTTGAAGCCTTTATTATCAGCGGCTCGCCTCCCAAACCACCCACCTTTTTCCTACTTGGCTCCAGTTGGGTCCCAAACCCTCTTCTCCCACCTCCAAACTTAATCCCCCACCAACTCCCTTCTTTTCCTCTTCCCTCAATCCAATACCCCAATCTCCCCCCACCTCTGCTTCCCCACCGACCAAAGTTCGCTTCAGCTTGGTAGTTTTGTCAGCCAGTCAGCCAGCCCAGCCAAACAGCCTGTCAGCCAGTCAGCCACATCGAGCAGACCGGCAAACCGAGAAGCAAAATGAATGACGTTTGTGCTTGACTTTTTATTTCCTGAAATTAATTCCTCTCTTAAACAGTTCTTTATTCTAAAACTATTGATTCTGTATTGATGTTAGATAAGGA
This sequence comes from Bathynomus jamesi, assembly GCA_023014485.1. NCBI lineage: Eukaryota > Metazoa > Arthropoda > Malacostraca > Isopoda > Cirolanidae > Bathynomus > Bathynomus jamesi. The sequence goes on along the minus strand of JAJOZX010015676.1, from coordinate 65,046 downwards.
CCGCAATTAGGCTTCTTCTTTACTGTGCTTAGGGAAGAATAATGTAAGAACAAATAGGCTTCGCGCAGGTTTAATTATAGGTCCGGTACGATACAAAGGTAGCTGTTTATACAATAATAACGCTAAATGCAGTTATATTTAGGACATAACTATTACATTATGTACATCTATTTTTTCTTAACTATTCACAGTTCAAAATGTTTGGGTGGTGTCCTACGAAATTAACTTAAAATATGAATAATTAATACACATTTATGTAGATTACCTAACATTTCAACGCTCAAACTTACTTTTTAAGAATGTAATCATTACGTATATTTTGGCAAGAGGTATTTATAACATAATTGGTACAAAAAAACTGTAGTTTTTCGCGCCTTAGAATAGATTTAAGATGTAATTTTAATCAAAACAAATGATTTGACAACGTTATCAGTAAATTTAGGAGTTAGTTTAAAATTCGACCTTTCGCTATCCGTTTTCCCTAAACTTATTTAGAATATTTGTAGAAAACGGAGTCCATATTTGTGTGTTCTTAAAAAAATGTTTCAAATAAGAAATGTTATTATTTATTTACTCATGGTGTCTTTTTTAATATTCTTTATCTTTTATATAAAATAGCTGAAAGGAAATAAGGAAATTGATTGATTTATATATATATATATATATGATTTTTACATAAATTTAACGTTTTTTATTTAATAAACTCAGTTATAATTTTGATTTGTGAATGTGTAGTTCATTGTCTTAAAGTGAATTTCCCCCACTCCAATAAAAAGCTGCATTTTTTAACACTAATAACTTAACCTAACCTAACTTAGTTTAATCTAACGCCCACAAAACTTTTGGTGAGAATGTCTTATCGACGAAATATGGCAAGGTCCTTTTGAAACAATAAATTTAAATTTCCATTGTTTTGTGCCTCATATGAATGACAATTTATACCTAACTGTTGGATACAGTATTAAGTTTGATTTGCCTTTTGATAAGACGGAGACTGTTTCGATTTTACGTACAGGGACTCCAAGAAAGGACTGATGGTTTTTAATTTATACGCAATATAGAATGATCACTCCTTTCTTCGCAATCATCAAAAATTATGAAGTTAATCGAATGGCTGGATTTCTTTCCGATAAATTTTAGGGTAATTTCACGTTAACTGGGGTTGGCGAAGATTCATTTTAGTTTGGATTACATTGTGATGCATTTACAGACATGTCACAAGTGCAAAAAGTGGAACAATGAGAGAGAAAGAGAGAGAGAGAGAGATTAGTATTTTCGCGTATATCCACATGATGCGTGACTGTTACAGACTTTGTAGGAATAATTTTCTTTTTTGTATCGTTTGTCGTTGGGTCTCGAATCTCGTTTCTCGCGCGTCTGCACGGAAATCTAAACGCATCTTAAAGATAACAGATTAAAAGTTGGTTGTACCTGAAGAAAGGTAATAAAGGTGAGAACAGCTTCTCGCAACCTTTTAAAGAAAATGCAAACGATTGAAACGGATTCGCCTCATGAAAACGCCCTTCAAACATTCATGGAAAAGATTTCACTCTTACTTTCCCTTTTCACTTTGAAAACCCGTTCCTTGGATTCTTTTCTTCTTTCGCGTGCGAAGGTACATTGGTACAGTTTTGGAAAAAAATTCTCCTAGAAAATAAAAAAAAATTTAGAGCAAAAACTTACTAATTGTTCGTATGCCAAAAATTACTAATTGGTAGTATGCTTGTTTTCTTTTTTTATTCAATATATTTGGTGACGCATAAAATTTTGAAAACGAAAATCCAGTCTTTACTAATTAATAATTTTTTACTTTTTATGAATTTTATGCCTTTTGGTGAGATGTTTTCCGAAACTGTTCTTCGTATATTAGTAACGTATTTTATTGCAAAACAATTCATTGGTTCTTGATAGTAATGGACGTTTAAAAACATCTTTTTCGTTTGAAAAAAAAAAAATCTCATAAAATGAGATACGCGAAGAACGCGCGTATAATGTGTTTGCCAAGAATGTAGGTTGTAGCCTTGTAGGGCAGGATACGTACGACAGCAACGTACTCGTACATCAGAATCCTCCTTATTAGTCATTCGCCCAAAAATGAATTCTTAGCAGTGATTCAAATTTTTCAAATAAGGAAAATAACTAATAATTACGAATTCAATGACTCATGCTGACAGAGATATAGAGCGGAATCAGAGCCAGGCATCGGTGAATGTTAGAACATCAATACGCGTATATTTACTTTGTAGACTGCGTATATAGTGATCCACACCCATGGGTTAGTAAAGAAAAAAAATACTTCTTTGTTTTCAAAGAATACAATTTTTATAAGACAATAATCATGATGTAATTCCCTCACTTCGCGAGTGATACAGAAGACTAAATGAAGTGGGTATGTTCAATTTTAATTGTTAGGTTCGCGAATTCACTCTTACGGTTTCAGAACATTTTAGGAAAAAAGAATTTCTTTACATTCCAAACATTCTTCGCGTGAGAACTTAATTCAAATAAATCGTGTTTCTTTGTGGCGATATAATATTTTTATTACAATTTTTTTTTATCAAATGTACATGAGCCCGAGTTAACTAATTTCCTCGCATTTATCAAAAGAAGTGAATGAGCTTTCTACGTAGAGACTTAAATAATTATTCACTTCCACTATGACTTTTTTTTAGAGTTTTATTCGTCTTACTGCCAATAACTCGTCAAATTCTTTGTCGAAAAACAATGTAATGAAGTGCATTTGCGTAGAATAAAAGGATATGTAATATAGAATTTCGTTTTCCTTTGTTTATAAAGAGAACACATCCGTCAGGCTTCAATTTCAGCCAAGGTTTTTTGGCGGGAAGGCTGGTTGGTGATGGCTGTCGGCTGCTAATCTTACCGTCCTATAACTGAGCGATGCAGCGTGGTTCACCGTCTTTATAACTAACCTACTGTCTGCTGCTGCTGCTGCTGCTGCTGCTGCTGCTGCTGCCGCTGCCGCCGCCCGCCAACCCGCTTGTCTGTCTACCTGTCTACTCTCGTTTTCTATTCCGTTTTTTCTAATAACCCTGTTTTCTAACAAAGCTAATTATTGTTGTTGTTTTCTCTATATACGTTTCTGTGACTGCAGTTATGAAGCGAATAAAGTATGAAAAGTCATTCGGTTTTATTTTCCTATCTCACTTTTCTAAATTTGTCGTTTGAGAGGTCCAAAAATAGTTTTCTGCACATATTTCTTCTTTGCTTCAGTTCACGATGGATGAATTTCATGAATTATGAAAGATGCAGTTTGTGTTCTTATCAAAGCTTATATAGTGATTTCAGAATAGGAACATGCAATAAAATGTATCGTATATAAAATTAAATATGTATAAGTGATCATGTTATACACAAATACACACACACACATACACATATATATAATTTAGAAAACATTATAACCGTGTTCTATAAGGGTGTCCAGAAATAATATGAGGGGTTTGATTTTCTGGTCACTCGGTATACAGCATATTTCGAAACTAATGTACATATTTTATTGACACTAATAACTTAACCTAACCTAGCCTAATTTAATCTAACTCTACAATAATTTGTCGATAGAATGTTTTGGCGATGTAATATTGTATGGTCGTTCCATTCCATTACAAAAGTCCTGTCCTCCTCCTTTCACGGGCACTACTCCACGTCGATCAGTGAAGTTAAGCGTCATTGGATCTGGATAGTAGTTAGACGGTGGATCATTCTCCGCGTCCAGATAATGTAGTGACACGTGATTCGGGTAAAGCGCAAAGCTGTAGGTCCTCTCCATCATACGACCTTAGATATTACGAAAGAGGTTAAACAAACCCATCATTACATTATCTCTTCCTTTCATTAGAGACGCACCAGTTTCATAGATTTAAGTTCACCAAGTCAGCCGATTTAAAAGAAACCATTTATTTGGAAGCGCATGTGAGAAATACAACGTCATATTATTATTATTATTATTATTATTAGCGAATGCCTTTTAGATTTAGAATAATAAATGTGATAGGGAGTGCGTTGTTTCTTAAAATACCCATTCAATAAAAGGTTTCCTTCAAACGCATATATTGTTTGTCATGGTAATTCAACCGCGTTGGATAAGTTACATCCATGAAAATACCACATCTTTGTCTTTTAATCACGGAGGAACCAATGGACTGATTGGTAATATATATTATATACAGGGTGTAACAAAAGACTGTTCTCATAGGGAAATAAGATATAACAGAATTGAAGAAAATAGTTTTCATTATACATTACAAACAATACAGTCAACTTACCAATTAATCCAGTACATGCTCAAATTACAGTCCATGTAGCCGTTGACACATTTCCACTCGTCTTTATGAGCTGTCGGTTATGTTTTGAAGTGTTTCGGTACTAATTCTGTTATATCTTATTTCCCTATGAGAACGGACTTTTGTTACACCCTGTATATTACCAATCACTGCTTAAGACATTTGTAATTACAGTTTAAGTGGAAGTGAGATGAAAAGTGTTCAACATTTTCACACAGATCATCATTCCGATCATACGTCCATTTCAGGGTACGAGTAGCTCACAGTAGCATTGCCAAGCAAACTGGGGTCAATGTACTGACGAAGATTTTATGTGTAATTTAATATATATATATATATATATATATATATATATATATATATATATGATACACACAGACCGTGCACAGAACAAGGAACTCTTCTGGGAAAATTAAATCCACTATACTATAGTCCGAATAAATAAAAACAGATAAAACTATAGTTTGTCATTTATCATTATTTATTCTGACTATAGTGGATTTAATTTTCCCAGGAGAGTTCCTTGTTCCATGCACGGTCTGTGTGTATCATGAAAAAACCTCAGGAGACCATTCTGAGTTCAATCCCATATATATATATATAATACACACAGACCGTGCATGGAACAAGGAACTCTTCCGGGATAATTAAATCCACTATACTGTAGTCCGAATAAGTAATGGTAAATGACAAATACCATAGTTTTTCTTTTTCATGATGCAAGCCCGACGTGGGCAACGGGTCTCTCGCAAAGAGGTCCCATAAATATAGCTCCCCTCACCAGCTATCTGCAAAGCAGACAGGATCCAGCTTTGGGACATGAATCTAGGGTTTAAAGCAGCCTAGCCCCACTACATTTAGAACCTCAATATAAGCAAAAGACTCGTTACATTGACGTCGGATTGAATAAATCAAAGAAAAAGGGGTCACTATTGTATTTTTAGCCAAAACCAAAACTTAAACCTCAACTGGCAGAATTGAGCGTCCACTTTTCAAGGCACATAACATTACTTATTCGGACTATAGTGGATTTAATTATCCCGGAAGAGTTCCTTGTTCCATGCACGGTCTGTGTGTATCATAAAAAACTCAGGGAACCATTCTGAGTTCATTCCCATCATGAAACGGACATGTTATGTGCCTTGAAAAGTGGACGCTCAATTCTGCCAGTTGAGGTTTAAGTTTTGGTTTTGGCTAAAAATACAATAGTGACCCCTTTTTCTTTGATTTATTCAAATCGACGTCAATGCAACGAGTCTTTTGCTTATATTGAGGTTCTAAATGTAGTGGGGCTAGGCTGCTTTAAACCGTAGATCCATGTCCCAAAGCTGGATCCTGTCTGCTTTGCAGATAGCTGGTGAGGGGAGCTATATTTATGGGACCTCTTTGCGAGAGACCGGTTGCCCACGTCGGGCTTGCATCATGAAAAAGAAAAACTATGGTATTTGTCATTTACCATTACTTATTCGGACTATAGTGGATTTAATTATCCCGGAAGAGTTCCTTGTTCCATGCACGGTCTGTGTGTATCATAAAAAACTCAGGGAACCATTCTGAGTTCATTCCCATACATATATATATACACGGTGAACCAAAAGTAGGTGGACAGTAGGTTGAATACGGTTTGTGTTATATTATATTATAACTATGGTGTTCATTATAACTATGGTGTTTGTGTTATATTATATTAAATATTATAACTAAATTTATTTAAATTTTATTTTGTATTATAGTATACAAAAAAATTAAATATGTATTCTCAAAATAAACGTTATCATTTACTGTCCACCTACATTTGGTTCACCCTATATATATATATATATATATATATATTATGCGCCTTGGTGGTGGTGGTGGTTAGCGTCACTGACTACGAATCCATCGGCTCCGGGATCGAGACCCGGTGACGGCAGGTGGCACACAGCAAAACCCAGCTGTTTATCCTTCCACATAATAAGAAAAATTGTGTGGTAGATAAATGGGTACCCTGGGTAGCCTAGTGGTTAAGACACTGGACTGTTGGTGGGGTGTGGTTCGGATTCTACGTTAAAGTGTAGATCTAAGGTGGAGTGACGAGCTTGACCTTCGTCAGAATGAACAATTCGGATGGAATTGTGAACTTGTGATTGAAATGGGTGCGTTTGCGTCGTCTTGTGGAGGAAACACAATTTTGTGATACATCTCGCTCCTGATGAATCATGTACCCGGACCTATAGTTCCAGGAGTGTCTGCAATGCAAACTAACGACATCGGCACGTAAATGATTATGAAATTCACCATTGCTCTTACCCCGAATGGTCATAGGAGCAGAGGTGTTTTCTCGAAAACAATAAAATCTTTCCTCAAACTTCAACTTAAAATGTTGACATCACTTAAACGCTCAGTATAATATATATATATATATATATAATATAATATATATATATATATATATATATATATATATATATATATATATTATACTCGTATGAAAGATTCCTTCGAAACTGTATCACGCACTCGAGGGGCATTATTATTATTATTATTAAATGAAAAGCGTGTTCATGTTTGTTTGCTCTATTTCGTGTACAATATTCGTTTGAAACCCATCCTGGAGCACTGCCGTAACACTCCTTTTCCGTTAAGTTGTTCCCGCAGTCTGCTCATGACCTTCTTTTGTCATGTGACGTCATGTTCGCATTTCTTCCAGCAAATGTTTGGGGTAAAAGGTCATGTGATGGCGGAGCCCCAACAGCTTTACGCGGGATCCAAACCACCACCACCACCACCACCACCACCACCACCAGCACCACCTCTACGGCTCCCTACATCATCAGCCGAATGCGAAGTACGGTCACTCATCCAACTGCTGACTAGATCCAACGTCGCTTAACCTCGCTGACCTAATGGGAAGCGGTGTCGCAACGTGTCTCCAACGAGCCCTCACATTTCTTGCAGTTAAGACGAAAATTCGCGACAGAACATCGATAAGCGAAGGCTTAATATTTAAAGCGAGTTGCGGTGTAGAGTTACTTAAAATGTTACTTTAATAAAGTTTCAGGCGGAAAACCCCCATTTACCGTTGGTCAGTCACTCCTTTCAACGTTTCCGAAGCTAACAGCATCAAAATCAAATTTGGAGTGCCAAACTGCAGTATTGCACTCTTATACGCTTGACGACTGGGATAGGTTCATCAAAATGCGTGGCTCACGCAAAATTAATTTGTCAGCGCCGAAATGTTTTTTTTTCAAACTATTTCCTTTAAGTAAGAAACCATTTTAACCATTTATTAGTAATAATTTTTGGTACTTACGTATTATCGGGACTACCAAACTGGGAGCTATTGAAGACTATGGACCCCAGCCTTCTTTAGTTAGCTTTATAAGGCTAACTAACGAAAATATCACGACTTAACCTAACCAATCGTCAAGGGCGTACAGTTAACCTAACGATTGGTTAGGTTAGGTCGTGATATTTTCGTTAGTTAGCCTTATAAGCCTAACTAAAGAAGGCTGGGGTCCCTATTCTTCAATAGCTCCCCAAACTGTTTATTATGTATTTTTGCTCTCGTCATTTTCGTTTAAACTAACGAAAATATCACAGTTTAACCTAACTAATCATCAAGGGCGTACAGTTGACCTAACCGGGCATTCAATTAACCTAACAGGTTAATATTGGTTATTTCACCTAAATATCTTCTGATCTTTTCGTATTAGGCGCTCACTGTCACATTTCGGGCAAGTTAAGGATGAGAGAATAACGCCGTAATTGATAAAAACATCCCGTGATGATTGGTTAGGTTAAGTTGTGATATTTTCGTTAGTTTAAACGAAAATGACGAGAGCAAAAATACATCATAAACAGTTTGGAAGTCCCGATAATACGTAAGTACTTAATTTTTTATTGTTGCGGATTTCCTCTATTTTTCTGACGAATTAAGAATTAATGGGATCACCTGAAGATCAGGGCCCCCAGCCTTCTTTAGTTAACCTTATAAGGCTAACTAACGAAAATATCACGACTTAACCTAACCAATCGTCAAGGGCGCACAGTTGACCTAACGATTGGTTAGGTTAAGTCGTGATATTTTCGTTAGTTAGCCTTATAAGGCTAACTAAAGAAGGCTGGGGGCCCTGATCTTCAGGTGATCCAATTAATGTAATAAAACTAATAGTTTATATTAAAATATGTTTCGATTAAAAAATCTGTTTTAAATTAACTACTAAGAAAAAATTGCACTCTCCGTATTTGGGTTTGTCAAGATATAATAAAGAATTATTTGTAAGAACGGGTGCGAGCAATGAGAAGCAATGATTAGTGTTATTTACAAAAATAAGTTTATATCTGGATGAAAAGCGAAGTGGCCATAAAGCGGGGAATTAGGAGCTAGTAGAACTGGAACCCGCGTCACGTGGTTTCAAAGTCACTGCTCCTACTGATCACGCCATCGCGACGCGAGTTCGAGTCCCACTCCCTTTTACTTCCCGCTTCATTGCCTTTTCCCTTTCCAGGGCTATTTAAAATGATTCATCCGATTTCAACTGAGAATACTTCCGTACCTATCAACCGTGCATCAACTGGGCATACACCACATGAAAGAGGAAATCTCCGAGTTTTACAAGATCACCGCGAGAGGGCTCCAAAATCACGCCGTGGCCTAGCCTAGCAACAAACAGTCAGTGTGAAAATGGCATCCGCACAGCAGAAGGCGTTTTGTGTGTTGCAGTTTTCGAGCTGTAAATCGGTAGTCACAGTGCAGCGTGAGTTTCGTCGACATTACAGAACAGATCCACTGGGTGCTCAGAGCATCCGTCGGTGGTATCGGCAGTTCGAGGAAACAGGATGTTTGTGTAAAGGCTTGTTACTGCCGTAGAGTCAGTGACAACGGACATGCTGGAGCGAGTATGGGAGGAATTCGACTATCGTGTCGACGTTGCTCGTGTAACTAGGGGAAGTCACATAGAGCATTTATGAGGTGAGAGACAAAATTTGGACAGTTTTTCTTTTGGTTGATGTATCACAAATCACACTGTATTTGTAACATTAAAAAATATTCTCATTTGAAATCAGGTGAATCATTTTGAATAGCCCTTTACAGTATATTTTTCGCCCTTGACGATTGGTTAGGTTAAAACTAACGAAAATATTACAACTTAACCTAACCACTCGTCAATATATATATATATATATATATATATATATATATATTATACAAAAGAACGAAAATATCACGATTAATCTAACCAATCGTCAAGGTCGATTGACATTGGGGGCTTATTGAAATTGCGGGGTATAACGGAAAAGTACCCATTAATATTTTTACATAGTTTTAGCATTAGAGTTTAGTTCACGTTTACGTCGTAACTGATAAGTATTCTTTTCTGTAAAAGGAGATTTAAGTACTAAAGGCCGTTTCAGCATTCTCTGTTATTAGAGTTTAAAAATGAAAAATCTTTGCTGTGCCTATTTCATTCTCTGCATTAAATTGTACGTTATAATATTTGCCATTAGTATACCACTGTTTCTTCGAGTATACCTTCCGATATCTTCTCAGAGTCATTGTTTCCGTTCTTTATAAATAGGCCTTAAATGAATCTGATTCGAAATAATCTTAATTTCTGACCATACTTCATCCTCGGATGAGCGCTGTTCATTCTTCTTAGTTTTTATCACCTTTCTTAAACAAATGGAATTCACAGTTTCTTGATGACTGAAAAATTTCCCTCCAGGCTACTGGTTTCCGACCTTTTGTGGCTCGAGGCACCCCAAAAGATTTTCGTCTCCCACTCTTCAACGTGGGGCTACGTCGTACCCAGTGTCGTAACGCCGCTTTCCATAGATTAGCGAAGTTAATATACATTGGGTCTGGAGGGTAGTTGGATAGGAGACCATCCTCCGCGTCCAGATGATGTAGTGATCCGTGGTTCGGATTTCACGTAAAGCCGTATGTCCCTTCCGTCATATGATATAACCTTAGATGTTACGAAGGAGATTAAACAGTCCCATGAAAAAAAAAAAACTCTCTTCAACATCCTATTTCCGCCTCCCTCTGCAGTACCACGTAACTTCAAAGTGAGCCTATAAGTTACTTTCTTTATGGACTTAATAAATTGTGGATATATAGTTTCATTTCACATTTTTCTATTTTCACTAACTTCTCAATTTTTAATTATTTTATATTTGCCATTTTTGTGAAATTTCGCGCCAATCTTAAATAGCAGACACCTGTGGCACCCCGGTTGGGAAACGCTGTTCCAGGCAATGGTTAAATTTATACCAAACCTTTTAGAACGTTTATTCATGTTTTCTAAAAGTTTATGAACGTTTAGAACTATATAGGAAACGTACCTTTGTTTGTTAGGAATTGCAACTTCACAAAGATTCCTCACACGCGCGTAACTCATTTATCTATTATAAAAACGTACTACGTGGAGAGGAAAAACGTTGCGGATGTAGTTTCCATACCCAAGTACCCAAAATTAGTATTGAGGTCTATAAAAATGTACAATATCTGAATTGTGGTACATCACTACGCTCCTTTTTAGTTTATTTAAGCTTTTTCGCGCGACATTTTCTGATACGAAATTGGCAAAATTAATTTGTTTTTACGCGAAGCATAATTAGAGAATATATTTCGGAAATAATGATAATGCGAGAATAGCCAACATCCGTAGCTCAATCGGTAACGCGGCGGAGGTCGGGGGTTTGACTCCCGATGGTGTTGGCAATAATAATCCGAGAGTTAGCGCAATGGTCTTCGGTTAAAATTAGTAACTAAGCGGTTGGATTAGTTAGCCCGAGTGATGTGCTCGTTTCTGACCATCCTCGATCATTATTTTTAAAACGAGACTATTTTTCTGCCGCCCCTTTTCCAGTAAAATATTTTGGGAATTCGCCAAACAGAAGCGCTTCCATTCACTGAATTATGAGTTCAGTGAAGCACTTGCGTTAGTTTCTATGCCAGGAGAGCGCTCAACCGCAGAGTAGAATTGTCTCAGCCGTTTTAAATATCAATTAAAAGTAAACTGCTTGATTTCAGCCTTTAAACAGCGAACAATCCTCACTCAGTAAAAACATTACATTAAACAAATTTATGGTCGCGATAACATTTTGACTGTAAACCTCAACATTTATACGTACTGTAACTGAATACCACAATAAGGAAACTAAAAACTGTGACCTAAATGAATTTTAAAAACTAATTTTTTTTACTTAATGAAACTTAAGCCAAAATTTGAGGGTTTGTAAAATATAACTATTACAGTTCAAAGAGCTTTTACACTAAGCGATGTTACAAATACACACACACACACACACACACATATATATATATTATATATATATATATATATATATGTGTGTGTGTGTGTGTGTGTGAAATCAGTCATTTCGCCTGAAACTTTTAAACATTACATGAAATGACTGCAGGATTTCTCACATTGACTGTAACATAGTATATACAGTATATATATATACTAAAATTAACAGTGAAAAGAGCAATTACAGTGAAAGAGTAACGGTACAACCTGAGTAATTAATATGTTAACCTCGAAGGTGAGCGTGGAGTGCACAAAGACGCGTCCAATTTCATTTTGATTTCCCGCCAGTGATCATACATATACACTGGATCAAGAATCAGTTTTGAGTAGGACTTTTAAGTTATAATCAATGCATAAACTAAATTTTTGTATTAACTACCGTAGAATTTAATTATACAATCTTGCGTCCATTAAGATTTAAGACCCTCTTTCAATTTCAAATTAGACTTAAAAAGCAGGGAGAGGAGTGTGTGGCCTGAACTTAGTTCGATTTATGAAATGTTTCAACCTATAGGACATTTCACAGATTACTAGATTAATAAACTAAACGGTTACTGGACAGCCACTTTACTAAAACTAGTGTTAATACTAATTGTAAAAAGTTTACTTAATTAGAATAATAATAAACACGTGGGTCAGAAACTGGCACAGCGCTCAGACCAAACAAATGCGGTCCATTCAGTTAACTCTTAGAATATTATTAACTACCCCAATCGGGAATCGAACCCCCGACCTCAGTGTCCTCACTTTACTTACAGGGAAACTGTGTTACCGAGACTGAACTACGGGCGCTGACGTTTACTATACGTGCTGTATACAATTATACGTATTATGTACAATAAATAGTACAGCGCAGTTTTAGGGTAATTTAGTGAATTTTCAACACAATTCAAAGTATATAAGAATATATAAATGATCATTAATATAGTTTGATTGAGATCTTTATAAAGAAGTAATGTAATAAATATTATATCGTTCTTTTTTCTATACACACACTGGGGAGAGAGAGAGAGAGAGAGAGAGAGAGCAATGTAACAAACATTCACACCTATGAGAACGAGGCAAGAACAAAAGACAAAAGGTTCCTCCCTCAAACTGGCGCTTCAATGCTCGTTTCAGGATTTTAGTCGAAGATCACGTGACATCTTTCGCTTGTCAAGATTCATTTAAAGTGAATAGAAATTCTGAATCATATTTGCGCTTTCCTCACTTCTTTTCCCCCTGTTGGAGATCCCTTGGGATTCACCGGGCATGATATTTAGTAGGAGCTGCCCACCTCGAAGAAGTTTGGGGCGCCTTTGCTTTCTCCGACATTCCATTAAATCCTGAAGCCTTTTTCAGAGTCCTCTTTCGGTATGAAAAACGGACTTTGAAAAATACAAACGCATTACCATCTCTATAGTAATGCGTTTGCCAGACCGTTTTACTTCCTTCGTGCTACACTTTTTCGGCGTAGCTACTGCGTAGCAGAACAGCCGTCCTCCTCCCCGCTTCCTACTTATTTCCGTTTCCTAAGCTTTGATTCACGCTGAAAACGAGATTTGATAAAGTTGGACGCGAAAGGCGTCCCAACACACAAACGCACGTTTAAGAAAAGTTCATAAACGTTTATAAAAAGTCTATAAACGTTTGCAAAACGTTTATAAATCGTTCATACACGTTCAGTAAACGAACACGGGCAGCATTTTCAAAAATTCTTCAGTTGAAGGAGTGTGTACAGCGCCAAAGTGATAATATAACAGAGAGAGAGAGAGAGAGAGAGAGTTTTGTTTACGTCCATGCATCAATGACTATTCTTCCGATATTCTCTAATATTTCTCCAAAGCATTTAGATCAATTACATTACTGTCGGCGTCAAGGAAACTCGAACATCATAACAGTAATAATAATATCTAAAATTCCTTATTCCTTTAATTTGTAACTGTATTTGTGGGTCAACCCGGTCAGTTTTCATACCGCGAACGAATATGTTTATTGTGAACGTGGGTTATAACTCATGAGGTCTCACTGTACTGAACTGTAATGAAGTGTATTCCTAACGCTCATTACATTTATCATATTTTCTGCAACAGAAATGATCAAGATTCGAAATCCTTTTTCGGATCGATTTGTAACATTCAATCAGTTACAGTTCTGTTCCGCATTTCTTTTGTTTTTCTAAAACCTTATTTGCAGGATGATCATTAATATATGAACAGTTAGTTATCCGTTGACTTTTTTTATGTCCTCTTTGTTGTCCAAATCCGAATGTAACTGGGGTAATAATTTAGGGGGGTAAGTTTACACGCATATGAAAAACATTTTTATTGTATCAGTACGATACCCAATTATTTATTGAGTTACGATCAATTATTAACAATAACATAACACTCTCATGCGTATTGTCGTTGCTTCTATGGTTGAAAATTTACGCATAAGGTTAAGACATTTACCAAAAACAATTAAGATAATGAATGTTCAAGAATCTATACTGTAAAAATAAAAGACTGTGATATCTACTTTATGTTTATTGAAGATACGTAGAGAGTTTTTAACGTAAATTACTAAGGTTAAAAGTACGTTAATTCTATATGGATCCAGTGTATTTAAGTATAGGAAGTATGTAATATTAATTAGATAGTTATGAATTGAAAAGTAAATAATTATTTTTTGAATTGTTAGGCAATGTACTTCATTTATTTATTAAAGACTCGTATGAAATACTTATTTTAATTCCTAATACAAGTAGAAATATTAATATACATATTTATTAACAAAGTTTGTGAATAAGGCCCCATTAGAAAATACACATTCCAAAGTAACCGTAACGTAAAGAAAATAAACTGCTTGAAAAAATGTGAAAAATTCGACGATTTATCGTTCACGCATACATTATAGATTTCTTATGAATTATATCGAATGATTATTTTAGTGAACAAAACTGTTAGAAGTGAAACAAATAACTTAAGTCCAAATTAAGCTTTGTTATGGTCTTATTAATAGCAAAACAAAAAATTTATATAACAAAACTTTTTGCAGATGTCCTGAGTTCTGAGCGTGGGGGAATAGTTGGATTTCTGGCTGGGGGAATGGGGGTTACCGGCTTATTACAACTACTGATTTTTCTGATAGTACATTAATAATAATGATAATTAATACATAATTAAGTTAAGTAAGTGATTATTAATTGATTGCAATACAAATAGTAGTAACTACGAGAAGTAATTTGAATAAAGAAAAAATGCTAAGCAATACTTTTTACATATATTTACTGGCAAACAATAAAGACAACGTAATGAATAGAGAAAATTTGTCTGAATAAAACATTAAGCATTATGTTTTTAACTAAAAATTCATAGATTCAAACATACTTTTATTTAGAATGTTGTAAAATAAGTTAGAAATAAAACGCCGGTTAAGCGGCCAGTTTGAGATTAGGCGTCGAGACTCGAGACCTTACAATCGAATAAGAAAGAGTCTGCATAGAGGCTAGAGGACGAGTCGCCATCTGCTCCCAGAGCGGGAAATTTAAGAATGAGAAAAACTGAAATATTTTAGTTTCCTCTAAGGTTGCAAAATAGAAAATGGAGAATATTGATTTTATACTTGGCTTGGAAAATTCAACAGTAGACTATAATATTATTGTGCATTACATTATATATATATATATATATATATATTATATGATGAATATATATATATATATATATATATATATATATATATATATATATATATTCTACTTTAAAAACTTAATGTTTTAGGACAAGTGATAAACAAGTTGTTTCCGAAGCTTAAGAAATTCGTCTCATATTCTTTTCTTTCCTAACAGTAATTATAAAATTAAAAACTGGGTTTGAAATAAACAAGATGGTTTTCGATTAACTGTTTATAGATGCCATCTTTGCCTCACTATAGGGTCTATATAATCTGTAAGGGTAATTCAAGCGCTACAGCCTTTACCAACGATAGCATAGTATTTATCTGTGGCCTATACAAGAGTCTCGATAGGCAGATAATTATTTAAAATTTATGGCCTTGCAGCTACATTAAAATGAGATTACACTATTTCTTTATACATATAAGATTTGTAAAGGTTTCCAATTTATTCTAGTTCTGTTGTTATGAATTACTATAATTTAATCTAACTGTTATAAATATTAATTTTATTTTTTGATGATATTTTATGTAGCAAAAATTGGTCTCTGTCTGACAACGGAGGATCTGTGCAAATATCACCACATCGCACGGAGTTTGTATAGGTCTGTATATGATGAAATACTGTTAAATTATTTCAATAAAGTGATTGTAGTGAAACCCAAATGGATTCAAGTGATTCCTGTAAAAATAGTTTAATTTTTAATCACGCGAAAGCCTTGTTAATAGTATTTCTTAAACAAAAATGAGTTATCGTACACTCGATGAGAGAGAATCGTTTTCTCTAATGGCACGTTTATTTTCAAGGAGGACTTTCTTATTTAAATATTCTACCTACCGTTAGAATCATGAAAAGGAAGCTGAAATTTTCGAAGTGAAAAAGGATTGAATGACGAAAGTCCTTGAAAGAGAAAGTCCAAATACATTAAATTTTAACTTTTATAACTAACCAAACTTAACCTATAAACTAACCCAACATAACCAAACCTAATTTAACCTATAAACTAACCTAACATAACCTATAAACTAACCTAATATAACCAAACCTAACTCAACCTAACATAACCAAACATAACTTAACCTATAAACTAACCTAACATAAACGAAGGTGACACGTTAAGTTAAATATTTTTTTTTGATTGACGCGTCACTTCTTTCTCATTTCGAGGAAATGGTCATTTGCTCGGAGTTAAATAAAAGTAGTTTATGCCCTGATTCAAGTGATACAAGAAAAAGGCCGTTACTGATTACCACTTAATCGGCATTTGATGACTGACTGATATACTATTAATCGGCTGATTGGTGAACGTTTGCAAACTGACTGTTTAGACCTTGAAAAGTCAAGAACGTGTCAAGAATTTTAAGTCATGCCATTTTCACAGAAGGAACACAATGCCTAGTTGTCTTTCTCAAATATATATATATATATATATATATAAGCGTTCCTTGTTTCTTGCACGGTCTGTGTGTAAATATACAGTAAAACTTCTCAATAACGACACTCCACTATAACGAAACCTCTCTTTACTGAACACTTTGGACATTTCGAAAAACCTCTCTTTATCGAAAACACGTTTCGTTATGAGGTGTTTTCGCTAATTCAGCCTGAGCTGCACGTGTTCGTCTCTACCGCCATTTCCCCAATCAAGAAAGTAAGCGGCATGCTGATTGGCTGATGCCTAAAAGCTGATGCGTAATTGACTAGAATGTTTCGCTCTGACGGAGAAATACTTTTAATTAATGCATTTAATATACTGTATACACAGTACTATATAAAATATGTATAAATAACTAATGAGGGTCTAAATAGGTCATTAAAATATACACTACAATATTGGCAGAGGAAAACCTCTTTATAACGAACAACCGCTATACAACGACAGCAATTTGGCTTCTATATTTTGTTATAGAGAGGTTTTAGTACATACTGTAAATATAGGATACGACTCAGAATGAAATGATTGTGTGTGTGTATATATATATATATATATATACAGGGCCTATCAGAGGGGGGCTAGGAGGGCCATTTGGCTTGGGCCTCAAGCTTAAGGGGGGGCCTCAAATTTAGAAACTTTCAGGTTTGAATATAATGTTTTGCAGTGAAAGTAATAATTGGGTTTAGCTATGGGCTTCAAAAGCTGGAAGTGGACCGGGCCTCTCTGAACCTCTGAGAGGGCCTGTGTGTATATATATATATATATATAAATAATCTTTTTTTACACTTTAAGCCAATTAATTTGTTGTTAAGAAGTAAATCAGTAAAAATAGAAGAAATTATGTTTCAAGAACATTTATGTAATAAAGAGTGAAGCTGGACTATCGTTAAGAGTGATATGATGAGCATCACATCCTGTTACTTCACTCGTCGTAATTGCCCCCATCCGAGTATAATAAATAAAAGCTCAATACAAAATTTATGAAAAATAATAAAAATGAAAGTAAAAATAAGAAAGTAAAAATAAATAAAATGGAGCTCATTTCTTGCTTAATTCATTTGAGTCTTTCATAACTGATGAGATGTTGATAGGAATGGTTCAAATGTATGGAAAATAGGTTTTCTTAAAGCTAAAAGGACGAACAACAAATTCTTTAGAGAAAATTTATTCTATTTTTACTTATTAATTTCTTCAAAAAAAAAAAAAAAAATTGAGTTGCCTCAAAATTATGAACTTTTCGCTGGTGATTCTAAGAATTTGACTAGTGCCCGCGTGTATGTCCGCGTTCTTATCTTCCCTATGGAATTGCGACAGATTTTAGGATACAGAACCCATCGTGACACGAACGTGCGTATCACGATATTAACAGTGTCGCGGTGATTTATCTTTATAAATGCCATCTTTTATCATGAAAAAAGGGGAAATAATTAAGGTTAGGTTAGGTTAGATAAAGTTTCGTTAAACTTATTAGGTTTTTAGATTGGGTAAATTTCGCGATACAGAATTGAATATGTAAAAATGTCGCAGTTTTGTAGGATAGCCAAACGTGTGTGTGTGTGTGTGTGTGTACTTCTAATCAGATATAGGATGATTTTATATATACTGTATATATAATCATCTCATATCTAATTAGATTTTGTGGTTATACATTATATGAATATAGATTATTAGTACCATATAAATTATAGGATATTATAGGATAATAGTAATTGGTTTCTCTTTCTTGATTACCATTAACAATGCTTTTGTATTTGTAGATTCAAACAGCTCTATCTCCGTAACCATTCAGAATTAGACACATGTTCATACGAACTTTTTTTCTCAAAATGACCGGTACTATCACCTCCCGAAGTATTGACCTTTCCTCCTGAAACACCCTGTATATCCTAGACAAAGGTCGCGGATCTTTTCCAAATGGACGATCCCACGGGATTTAGCTGAAAATTTTTATACTAATAAATTTTTATATTCTAATAACGAAAATTACATTATTTTCCTGGAGAAATATGCGCAACGTACGAAAAAAAATTGCATTTATATGCGCACTAGTTTGCATGGCGCATGACCATTATCTAGTTTACACCGCTCATGACGCCCGGACACGAGGTTGTGTGTGGTCCCCGGTTAATTGAATGCCTGGTTAGGTCAATTGAATGGCCGGTTAGGTTAACTGTACGCCCTTGACGATTGGTTAGGTTAAGTAGTGATATTCTCGTTAAAACTAACGAAAATATCATGACTTAACCTAACCAATCGTCAAGGGCGTACAGTTGACCTAACCTGGCATTAGATTGACCTAACCGGGCATTCAATTGACCGGGGGGAAACTCCCAAGTAGATAGATCACAGCACTGCATTATCATATGCTCACACTACAATAATATTCAGACTAAACTAGGTCTAAGCAGGCAACAAATAAACATTAATAACAACAACAAAAATTACTGTTTATGCGAGTTCGTATGGAGAAAAAGGTATGCAAATGAAGATTTATTTATTAAAATATTATTAAATATTACAAATTTTAATAAATAAAGGATATTATCTGCGTTTTATTTTGTAAAACCCACTACATAACATTACATAATTTAGATAACGGTCATGCGCCATGCAAACTAGTGCGCATATAAATACAATTTTTTTCGTATGTTGCGCATATTTCTCCAAGAAAATATGTTATTTTCTTTATTAGAATATAAAAATTTATTGGTATAAAAATTTTCAGCTAAATCCCGTGGGTCGTCCGTTTGGAAAATATCCAAGGTCGCAACTGATGGATTTCTACTTATTCCTTTTTTTAGGTGTCTCAGTATATTGTTTCGTTGTCCCTACAACGGAAGTGTACACCGTTACTTACAGGTTTTCGAGTCAAGTGCGATCTGACAGTAGACGTTCGAACAATTTTATCATCCCTCGATTTAGACATCCATTCTTTTCGATACATTGAGAAAAAAGAACCACTTGAATTTTCATAAAAAGGATAAAAATGAGACATTATCTTAAACAGTTTATTTCACAGAAGAATGCACTTCATGCCAAAACGATTGAAAAAGGGCAGAATTATAGTGACGTTTGTGTTTGTTCACTACACTTGTTTTAAAGGATTTAACAGACAAACTCTCTCTAGTCTAGATTCTAGAGCACTTGGAAGACAACTGAACTTTTGAACTTTCGGACAGTCGCATTGTTAGAAAATCTAGAAGAGGAAGAACCATTGTTGTCCCAAGGTGATATGATGACTAAGCTGATTGATGCAGCATTGCTTGTATATATTAAGTTAAGGTGTATATATATCCATCTCATAATTGTAAGGTTAGTGAAAAATTCACTTAATTTAGAGCTAGCATTTTTGGGCTCTTGTGGCATCATTTTTTGAGGCGCTCCGCGTCTTTTCTACTCGTTTGTGGAATGCGGTACTTACAGGGTGTGGTCTTATAGAGAGCTCTCTTGCAATTCAGTTTGGTTGTTTAGATACAAGGTTGTTGCATCGTGCAATGGTTACAGGTTGTGTTGTTCTTGCAAGGTTTAGAAAGAAGACCATAAATTGTGCCCCTTCTGTTTTTTATCTTAAATTCATGCAACTGAGGCCTAAGGTAGGCCCACATCGAGTCAGCAACCCTGAGGTAGGACCTAATAGGACCTCCAAGTCCGTAAGTTTTTAATCTAGCTTAGCTTGGCCGTTCACGGCTCAGCTGGGATTTTGAACCCAATAAAAAAAAATAATAACATGGTCTTTCAGAACCGGATTCTAGCCCAAGACTGAGTCAGTGACTATTTTCCGGAAAGTTCTGATTGTGCAAATTGTAGCCCAAGTTAGGCCTAGACGGGTTGAGCATAATTGAGTTAAGGTCCCAGGGTAGAAAGTTTGGTCACCCAATTCCGAAACTTGGCCTCTCGTCTGTCGTTGTTTTGGGCCTACATTTTTACCTGTTTCGTTATTTTGGTTTATTATTGAGTTAAAGTCCTAGGGTAGAAAGTTTGGTCGCCCAAATGCAAATTTGGCCACTCGTCTGTCGTTGTTTTGGGCCTACATTTTTACCGGTTTGGTTAATTTTGGTTTATTATTCGTAGGCAAAGGTTGCAGACTTCGGTGCGCCAGTTACTTGGGTGAAAAATTTGGTATTCCATACTGATGATTGGTCAGTACCCCAACCAAGCAATTCAGTTTATTTGAAAAAGCAAAATTTGCGTTTGATCAGTTTGGTTAAGTACTTTTGCCAATTCAGTTTATTTAGCATTGAGCCCAATTGTTGTTTGCATTGAAGATGAGTGCAGCTGAATTGAACAAGTTTAAAAAAAGGAGAAGCGCCTACAAAGGTCTAATTACAAAGGTCATTGCCACTATAGATTCTGCTATAGAGCAAGAGGATTTAAGCTTAGTGACTGCGCAGCTTTCCATATTAGAAACTAAAAAGGTTGATCTAAGTGAAGTAAATGTTAAAATTGAGGCTCTTATAGAAAAGGATGAAATAGAAAATAACATAATTTACTTTGAAGAGATTATTGATGATATAATTAAGTATGCCACCGAGCAAAAGAGTTTCAGCTCAGTACAGTTAGAGACCAGGTCTAATAATGAAACACACCCTCAAAAATGGTGTTTGTGAAGTTAAGGTTAACAGATCTGCAGTTCAATTACCGAGGCTTGTACTCAAAACATTTTCTGGGAGTATTCAGGAATGGCAAAGATGGGCAGACAGTTTTCAATCAGCAGTTCATTCCAGTCAAGTGTTAAGTGCGGTGGAGAAGTTTAATTATTTGCAGTCCCTCTTGGAAGGGGAGGCAGCAAAGATAATAGCAGGATTAGCATTAACAGAGGCTAATTATAATGTGGCTTGGGATATATTAAAGAAACGGTTTTGGTAAGCAGAGATCTTAATTAAAAGCCACCTCCGTGAACTTTTAGCTATACCTCCTGTTAATAATCCCAATAGTGTCAAGGAGTTACGGCAGTTATATGATGAATTTGAAGTTAGAACTAGGTCCCTGGACAACTTGGGTGTAGGAATGGAAAGGTATGGTATAATGTTGGTCACTATACTGGAGTCTAAATTGCCTAGCTCAATTTTGCTTGAATTAATTACGAGACACTCTACAGAACATGTGTACATCCCCCTTCAGCAGATGTTAAGTCTTTTAGGCACAGAATTAGCAAGACGAGAGGGAATTGAGTTTGCACAGTGGGATGTTAAACAAGAAAACAAAGGCAGGCACAGCACCAAGGTTTCTACCAAAAGGAATAGCCCAGGTACAGTGTCAGCTCTACATGGATCCTTTGAGAATAAATTAAAGGGAATCAAGGAATGCATATTTTGCGAAGGCAACCACAAGTCATATAAATGTGAGGTGGCTGAGGCTTTACCCTTTGAGGAGAGAAAGGACAGGGTAACTAAGTCCACAGCATGTTTTAAATGTTTTTGAAAGGTCACAGAGCAAGGTTTTGTAAGTTTAAAATTTTGTGCAAAAAATGTCATGGCAGGCATCAGCCATTATTGTGTGAAAACACTCCTAGTAAGACTACCCCAGAAGTAGAGACATCAGTGGCACATGCCACTGCTATGCAAGGGAGTAAAAGTAAAGGGGGATTATTGGAAACAGCTGCAGCCTATTAACTGGGAATGATGGAGAAGCTACTGTAAGAGTGTTGTTTGATAATGGTAGCAGGTGTAGCTTTATGAAGACCAGAATTTCCAGAAAATTGAAGTTTAAAGAACTTAAGAGGGAAAATTTAAGAATTTCTGGGTTTGGGGGTTCCGTTCAAAACCGAACCAAAGTTAAGAAGGTAGAAGTTCTGGTTAAGCGGTTATTACCACAAAGTCCCACTATCAAGGTCCAAGCTGTAGAGATTGAGGAACTTTGTGCTCCAGTCACTACTTGTTTAGATATGGCATGTGTCCAAGAATTGCAAGTTAAGGAATTAATTTGGGCAATAATAAGTTTGAAGGAACAGAAGATATTAGTCTTTGATTGGAGCTGACTATTATTGGGACTTCATCACTGGTAATATTGTCCGCACATCTCGAGGCCCGGTAGCTATTGAAAGTAAGCTAGGCTGGATGCTACATGGTAGCTATTGCAATGAAATGGAGGTTAAAGCTCTTTTTGTTAAGATTGAGGAGAACAACCATGGTTTGGAAAGGCATTTGAAAGCGTTTTGGGAACTTGAATCCATTGGCATAAAGGACAAACAGGCAAGTACAGTGAACAGTGATGTTTTAGAGCAATTTGAAAAAGGGATTGGGTTTAGAGATGGTTGCTATGAAGTTGGCCTCCCTTGGAAGGATTCTTGTAAACCCGGTTCAAACCTTCATCTAGCTAATCGGAGGTTGGAGACTTCATTGTACAGGCTAAGAAAAAATGAGGAGTTGTTAATTGAACACAATGAGGCCATCCTAAGCTATGTAAGGGAGGGCTATGCTGAAAGGGTGCAAGGTGAGCTGGTGAGCCAGGAGGCACATTATCTGCCACACCATGCAGTGGTACGGCGAGACAAAACTACCACCAAACTGAGGGTAGTTTTTGATGGCTCAGCCAAAGACAAAGGTGGTGTGTCCTTGAATGACTGTTTGGATGCTGGGCCAAATTTAAATGCAGATTTATTTTCCTTGTTACTGAGATTCAGGTTTGGTAGAGTAGCATTGACTGCAGATGTGAAGCAAGCCTTTTTGCGGATAAAGTTAAAACCAGAGGACAGAGATGCAGTAAGGTATCTGTGGGTGGACACGAAAGACTTGTTGGAAAATGACTCTAAGGTTTAAGCATATAGAATGAAGTCAGTGTTGTTTGGCCTCAGCTCTAGTCCATTTCTGTTGGCAGCTACTATGCAGTACCATTTTAAGAAATATTCTGAAGTCTATCCTAACTATTGAACACATAAGGAAAAATTTTTATGTTGGTCATTTGCTGTGTTCCGTGGATAATACAGAAATGGCTAAACAGATATTCATGGAGGCTAGAGCTATAATGAGGGAGGCTGGCTTGGAGCTTAGAAAATGGCAGACCAATTATTCTCAATTACAAGAGTTATGAGTCAGTCCTGTGTAGTACCTGATGCAGCAGAAAGTATTGAGGATTCTGGTATTAAGGAGTTGTGGGCAATAGACGCAAAAGTGCTAGGCATTGTTTGGCAGCAAGGAGAGGATCTGTTTACCTTCAATGGGAAGGTGGTGTGTCCTTGAATGACTGTTTGGATGCTGGGCCAAATTTAAATGCAGATTTATTTTCCTTGTTACTGAGATTCAGGTTTGGTAGAGTAGCATTGACTGCAGATGTGAAGCAAGCCTTTTTGCGGATAAAGTTAAAACCAGAGGACAGAGATGCAGTAAGGTATCTGTGGGTGGACACGAAAGACTTGTTGGAAAATGACTCTAAGGTTTAAGCATATAGAATGAAGTCAGTGTTGTTTGGCCTCAGCTCTAGTCCATTTCTGTTGGCAGCTACTATGCAGTACCATTTTAAGAAATATTCTGAAGTCTATCCTAACACTATTGAACACATAAGGAAAAATTTTTATGTTGGTCATTTGCTGTGTTCCGTGGATAATACAGAAATGGCTAAACAGATATTCATGGAGGCTAGAGCTATAATGAGGGAGGCTGGCTTGGAGTTTAGAAAATGGCAGACCAATTATTCTCAATTACAAGAGTTATGAGTCAGTCCTGTGTAGTACCTGATGCAGCAGAAAGTATTGAGGATTCTGGTATTAAGGAGTTGTGGGCAATAGACGGAAAAGTGCTAGGCATTGTTTGGCAGCAAGGAGAGGATCTGTTTACCTTCAATGGGAAATCTTTAGTAGAGCTGGCTGAGAATGAGACAAGGTGGACAAAACGTACAGCGCTTAGTTTGGCTTCAAAGGTCTTTGATCCTCTTGGATTCCTGGCTCCATTTGTGATAAAGTAAAAAATTTGGTTTCAGACCTCTCGGAAATTGGACTTGGTTGGGACCAAGAATTACCTGATCATATGGTGGTAAGGTGGAAATATTGGTTCAAAGAATTGGCATATCTTGGAGACATTGAAATCCCAAGATGGTACTTTGGAGAGTTGAACAATAGTCCAGACAATTTGGAGTTGCACATCTTTTGTGATGCAAGTGAGGAAGCCTATGCAACTTGTATTTGTATAAGAGGCACATTGAAAGAGGAAGTAAGTTGCAGGTTGGTTGCTGCAAAGAGCAGAGTAGCACCTCTGTAAAGGCTTTCTGTTCCAAGGTTGGAATTGAGGGTGCAGTTATTGCTAGTCGGCTTGCAGTTACAGTGCAAAAGTCTTTGGCCCTCTATGAAATTCCAAGCTATTATTGGACAGACTCCACTATAGTTTGGCACAGGTTAAGAAGTCAGGCAAGGAAATGGAAACCATTTGTTGCCAATAGGGTGGAGGAAATTCAAGCACATACAGAGCCCAAGCAATGGAAGCATTGTCCAGGCACCCAAAACCCAGCTGATTTACCAACACGAGGAATTTCAGTGAAAGATCTTGCACAGTCAAGTTTGGTGGTGGAATGGGCCAGAGTGGCTAAGCTTGGAAGAGAAAAACTGGCCTAATCAGCCTATTGTAGGAGAATGCCAGGATCAAGAAGAATGGGTGAGTGAAATGAGAAAATGCACTGTGAACAGTTGTCAAGTTATGCAGCAGGACCCCATATTGAGGCTTGAGGACATTAGCAGTCTGAAAAGGTTGTTAAGAGTGACAGCATGGGTATATAGATTTACCAACAATATTAAGGGAGAAACAAGAAAGGAAGGAATTCTGAACAGTAAGGAGATTCAGCATGCCAGGCAATACTGGGTGGTACTATATGTGCAGAAGGAAAAATTTGGTGAAGAGAGGGAATTGCTCACCAGCCGTCCATTACAGGTTCTACCAACACATTCTGCTCTGAAGGGTTTGGTTTGGATGTGTTTTTGGATCAGGATTTATTGAGAGTAGGAGGTAGACTACAGTTTCTGGGCTTCCAGAGGAGAAAAGACATCCAATTTTGCTACCTTCCGGGGGGCACTTTGTGGAACTTTTGATCCTGGATACTCATCATAAGTTGTTACATGCTGGAGTTAGAGAAGTGATAATAGAGATCAGACAACAGTTTTGGATTCCCAAAATTAGACAAGTAGAAAAAAGGTCTTGCATAAATGTGTGGTTTGCAAGCGTTGGAGTGCAAAGCCTTATTATGAAAAGGTGGCTCCACTTCCAAGAGAACGGTGTCTATACTGCCCCATTTGATGTAGTGGGAGTAGACTTTGCAGGTCCAGTCTATGTTATGAGCAAGGGGAGTCTAACAAAGGTTATATATGTCTTTTCACACGTGCTACACCAGAGCAATCCATTTGGAGTTGGTAACAACTTAAGTAGTGATGTATTTCTTTTGGCCTTTAAAAGGTTTGTGAACAGAAGGGGTTTCCAAATAAAATCATATCGGATAATGCAACAACCTTCAAAAAGGCTGCAAAGGAACTCCAAGAAGTTTGGTCCTTGCTAAAAGAGGGAGGATTCCAATCCTACTTTTCACACCAAGGGGTACAGTGGGAGTTTATTGTTGAGAGAGCACCATGGTGGGGAGGATTTTGGGAAAGGCTAGTGAGAAGTGTAAAGTGTCCATTAAAGAAACTTTTAGCTAATGCTCATTTGAGCAAAGAAGAATTCTGCACTGTTTTGTGTGAAGTAGAAGCAATGGTGAACCGTAGGCCTATCACTTTTGTTTATAACAGTATGCAGGATGCAGAGCCATTGACACCAAATCATTTTCTTTGTGGTAAACGATTAACATCAAGCCCCAGTGTGCCAGAAGACTTGCAGCCTATCCAGAGCACTCAAGGAGAGTTAACCAGAAGGTTCAGGTACCTTGAAGAGCTACAAGATCAGTTATGGAAGAGGTGGCAGATGGAATACTTGCCAGAACTCAATTATTACCCATCAGGCAATGTAAAGGGCTCCAATGCAAATTGTATCAAGGTGGGAAAAGTGGTAATGATTGGGGATGAAAGACCAAGGCAATGCTGGAAGCTTGGCATAATTGAAGAGTTGTTTGTTGGCAAAGACGATTTAGTTAGGTCTGCACTGGTAAAGATTTCAGGAGGAAAATTAAAGAGACCCATACAAAAACTCTATGCTTTAGAAATCAGCAAAAACACGAATAGTCAAGATGAAACATTTGAGTTACAACCTCATGGAGAAGGCTTGGCTAAACTTGCAGAAGGTAATGACAACAATACTTCTTCGGTGGGGAGTGTTAGAAAATCTAGAAGAGGAAGAACCATTGTTGTCCCAAGGTGATATGATGACTAAGCTGATTGATGCAGCATTGCTTGTATATATTAAGTTAAGGTGTATATATATCCATCTCATAATTGTAAGGTTAGTGAAAAATTCACTTAATTTAGAGCTAGCATTTTTGGGCTCTTGTGGCATTATTTTTTGGGGCGCTGCGCGTCTTTTCTACTCGTTTGTGGAATGCGGTACTTACAGGGTGTGGTCTTATAGAGAGCTCTCTTGCAATTCAGTTTGGTTGTTTAGATACAAGATTGTTGCATCGTGCAATGGTGCAGGTTGTGTTGTTGTTACAAGGTTTAGAAAGCAGGCCATAAATAGTGCCCCTTTTGTTTTTTATCTTAAATTCATGCAACTGAGGCCTAAGGTAGGCCCACATCGAGTCAGCAACCCTGAGGTAGGACGTAATAGGACCTCCAAGTCCGTAAGTTTTTAATCTAGCTTAGCTTGGCCGTTCACGGCTCAGCTGGGATTTTGAACCCAATAAAAAAAATAATAACATGGTCTTTCAGAACCTGATTCTAGCCCAAGACTGAGTCAGTGACTTTTTCCGGAAAGTTCTGATTGTGCAAATTGTAGCCCAAGTTAGGCCTAGACGGGTTGAGCATAATTGAGTTAAGGTCCCAGGGTAGAAAGTTTGGTCACCCAATTCCGAAACTTGGCCTCTCGTCTGTCGTTGTTTTGGGCCTACATTTTTACCGTTTCGTTAATTTTGGTTTATTATTGAGTTAAAGTCCTAGGGTAGAAAGTTTGGTCGCCCAATTGCAAAATTTGGCCACTCGTCTGTCGTTGTTTTGGGCCTACATTTTTACCGGTTTGGTTAATTTTGGTTTATTATTCGTAGGCAAAGGTTGCAGACTTCGGTGCGCCAGTTACTTGGGTGGAAAATTTGGTATTCCATACTGATGATTGGTCAGTATCCCAACCAAGCAATTCAGTTTATTTGAAAAAAGCAAAATTTGCGTTTGATCAGTTTGGTTAAGTATTTTTGCCAATTCAGCTTATTTAGCATTGAGCCCAATTGTTGTTTGCATTGAAGATGAGTGCAGCTGAATTGAACAAGTTTAAAAAAAGGAGAAGCGCCTACAAAGGTCTAATTACAAAGGTCATTGCCACTATAGATTCTGCTATAGAGCAAGAGGATTTAAGCTTAGTGACTGCGCAGCTTTCCATATTAGAAACTAAAAAGGTTGCTCTAAGTGAAGTAAATGTTAAAATTGAGGCTCTTATAGAAAAGGATGAAATAGAAAATAACATAATTTACTTTGAAGAGATTATTGATGATATAATTAAAGTATGCCACCGAGCAAAAGAGTTTAGCAGCTCAGTACAGTTAGAGACCAGGTCTAATAATGAAACACAACCCTCAACAAATGGTGTTTGTGAAGTTAAGGTTAACAGATCTGCAGTTCAATTACCGAGGCTTGTACTCAAAACATTTTCTGGGAGTATTCAGGAATGGCAAAGATGGGCAGACAGTTTTCAATCAGCAGTTCATTCTAGTCAAGTGTTAAGTGCGGTGGAGAAGTTTAATTATTTGCAGTCCCTCTTGGAAGGGGAGGCAGCAAAGACAATAGCAGGATTAGCATTAACAGAGGCTAATTATAATGTGGCTTGGGATATATTAAAGAAACGGTTTGGTAAGCAGAGATCTTAATTAAAAGCCACCTCCGTGAACTTTTAGCTATACCTCCTGTTAATAATCCCAATAGTGTCAAGGAGTTACGGCAGTTATATGATGAATTTGAAGTTAGAACTAGGTCCCTGGACAACTTGGGTGTAGGAATGGAAAGGTATGGTATAATGTTGGTCACTATACTGGAGTCTAAATTGCCTAGCTCAATTTTGCTTGAATTAAGTAGGAGACACTCTACAGAACATGTGTACATCCCCCTTCAGCAGATGTTAAGTCTTTTAGGCACAGAATTAGCAAGACGAGAGGGAATTGAGTTTGCACAGTGGGATGTTAAACAAGGGGACAAAGGCAGGCACAGCACCAAGGTTTCTACAAAAAGGAATAGCCCAGGTACAGTGTCAGCTCTACATGGATCCTTTGAGAATAAATTAAAGGGAATCAAGGAATGCATATTTTGCGAAGGAAACCACAAGTCATATAAATGTGAGGTGGCTGAGGCTTTACCCTTTGAGGAGAGAAAGGACAGGGTAACTAAGTCCACAGCATGTTTTAAATGTTTTTGAAAGGTCACAGAGCAAGGTTTTGTAAGTTTAAAATTTTGTGCAAAAAATGTCATGGCAGGCATCAGCCATTATTGTGTGAAAACACTCCTAGTAGGCCTACCCCAGAAGTAGAGACATCAGTGGCACATGCCACTGCTATGCAAGGGAGTAAAAGTAAAGGGGGATTATTGGAAACAGCTGCAGCCTATTAATTGGGAATGATGGAGAAGCTACTGTAAGAGTGTTGTTTGATAATGGTAGCCAGTGTAGCTTTATCAAGACCAGAATTTCCAGAAAATTGAAGTTTAAAGAACTTAAGAGGGAAAATTTAAGAATTTCTGGGTTTGGGGGTTCCGTTCAAAACCGAACCAAAGTTAAGAAGGTAGAAGTTCTGGTTAAGCGGTTATTACCACAAAGTCCCACTATCAAGGTCCAAGCTGTAGAGATTGAGGAACTTTGTGCTCCAGTCACTACTTGTTTAGATATGGCATGTGTCCAAGAATTGCAAGTTAAAGGAATTAATTTGGGCAATAATAAGTTTGAAGGAACAGAAGATATTAGTCTTTTGATTGGAGCTGACTATTATTGGGACTTCATCACTGGTAATATTGTCCGCACATCTCGAGGCCCGGTAGCTATTGAAAGTAAGCTAGGCTGGATGCTACATGGTAGCTATTGCAATGAAATGGAGGTTAAAGCTCTTTTTGTTAAGATTGAGAACAACCATGGTTTGGAAAGGCATTTGAAAGCGTTTTGGGAACTTGAATCCATGGCATAAAGGACAAACAGGCAAGTACAGTGAACAGTGATGTTTTAGAGCAATTTGAAAAAGGGATTGGGTTTAGAGATGGTTGCTATGAAGTTGGCCTCCCTTGGAAGGATTCTTGTAAACCCGGTTCAAACCTTCAGCTAGCTAATCGGAGGTTGGAGACTTCATTGTACAGGCTAAGAAAAAATGAGGAGTTGTTAATTGAACACAATGAGGCCATCCTAAGCTATGTAAGGGAGGGCTATGCTGAAAGGGTGCAAGGTGAGCTGGTGAGCCAGGAGGCACATTATCTGCCACACCATGCAGTGGTACGGCGAGACAAAACTACCACCAAACTGAGGGTAGTTTTTGATGGCTCAGCCAAGGACAAAGGTGGTGTGTCCTTGAATGACTGTTTGGATGCTGGGCCAAATTTAAATGCAGATTTATTTTCCTTGTTACTGAGATTCAGGTTTGGTAGAGTAGCATTGACTGCAGATGTGAAGCAAGCCTTTTTGCGGATAAAGTTAAAACCAGAGGACAGAGATGCAGTAAGGTATCTGTGGGTGGATACGAAAGACTTGTTGGAAAATGACTCTAAGGTTTAAGCATATAGAATGAAGTCAGTGTTGTTTGGCCTCAGCTCTAGTCCATTTCTGTTGGCAGCTACTATGCAGTACCATTTTAAGAAATATTCTGAAGTCTATCCTAACACTATTGAACACATAAGGAAAAATTTTATGTTGGTGATTTGCTGTGTTCCGTGGATAATACAGAAATGGCTAAACAGATATTCATGGAGGCTAGAGCTATAATGAGGGAGGCTGGCATGGAGCTTAGAAAATGGCAGACCAATTATTCTCAATTACAAGAGTTATGAGTCAGTCCTGTGTAGTACCTGATGCAGCAGAAAGTATTGAGGATTCTGGTATTAAGGAGTTGTGGGCAATAGACGCAAAAGTGCTAGGCATTGTTTGGCAGCAAGGAGAGGATTTGTTTACCTTCAATGGGAAATCTTTAGTAGAGCTGGCTGAGAATGAGACAAGGTGGACAAAACGTACAGCGCTTAGTTTGGCTTCAAAGGTCTTTGATCCTCTTGGATTCCTGGCTCCATTTGTGATAAAGTAAAAAATTTGGTTTCAGACCTCTGGGAAATTGGACTTGGTTGGGACCAAGAATTACTGATCATATGGTGGTAAGGTGGAAATATTGGTTCAAAGAATTGACATATCTTGGAGACATTGAAATCCCAAGATGGTACTTTGGAGAGTTGAACAATAGTCCAGACAATTTGGAGCTGCACATCTTTTGTGATGCAAGTGAGGAAGCCTATGCAACTTGTATTTGTATAAGAGGCACATTGAAAGAGGAAGTAAGTTGCAGGTTGGTTGCTGCAAAGAGCAGAGTAGCACCTCTGTAAAGGCTTTCTGTTCCAAGGTTGGAATTGATGGGTGCAGTTATTGCTAGTCGGCTTGCAGTTACAGTGCAAAAGTCTTTGGCCCTCTATGAAATTCCAAGCTATTATTGGACAGACTCCACTATAGTTTGGCACTGGTTAAGAAGTCAGGCAAGGAAATGGAAACCATTTGTTGCCAATAGGGTGGAGGAAATTCAAGCACATACAGAGCCCAAGCAATGGAAGCATTGTCCAGGCACCCAAAACCCAGCTGATTTACCAACACGAGGAATTTCAGTGAAAGATCTTGCACAGTCAAGTTTGTGGTGGAATGGGCCAGAGTGGCTAAAACTTGGAAGAGAAACTGGCCTAATCAGCCTATTGTAGGAGAATGCCAGGCTCAAGAAGAATGGGTGAGTGAAATGAGAAAATGCACTGTGAACAGTTGTCAAGTTATGCAGCAGGACCCCATATTGAGGCTTGAGGACATTAGCAGTCTGAAAAGGTTGTTAAGAGTGACAGCATGGGTATATAGATTTACCAACAATATTAAGGGAGAAACAAGAAAGGAAGGAATTCTGAACAGTAAGGAGATTCAGCATGCCAGGCAATACTGGGTCGTACTATATGTGCAGAAGGAAAAATTTGGTGAAGAGAGGGAATTGCTCACCAGCCGTCCATTACAGGTTCTACCAACACATTCTGCTCTCAAGGGTTTGGATGTGTTTTTGGATCAGGATTTATTGAGAGTAGGAGGTAGACTACAGTTTCTGGGCTTCCAGAGGAGAAAAGACATCCAATTTTGCTACCTTCCGGGGGCACTTTGTGGAACTTTTGATCCTGGATACTCATCATAAGTTGTTACATGCTGGAGTTAGAGAAGTGATAATAGAGATCAGACAACAGTTTTGGATTCCCAAAATTAGACAAGTAGTAAAAAAGGTCTTGCATAAATGTGTGGTTTGCAAGCGTTGGAGTGCAAAGCCTTATTATGAAAAGGTGGCTCCACTTCCAAGAGAACGGTGTGTCTATACTGCCCCATTTGATGTAGTGGGAGTAGACTTTGCAGGTCCAGTCTATGTGTATGAGCAAGGGGAGTCTAACAAAGGTTATATATGTCTTTTCACACGTGCTACCACCAGAGCAATCCATTTGGAGTTGGTAAGCAACTTAAGTAGTGATGTATTTCTTTTGGCCTTTAAAAGGTTTGTGAACAGAAGGGGTTTCCAAATAAAATCATATCGGATAATGCAACAACCTTCAAAAAGGCTGCAAAGGAACTCCAAGAAGTTTGGTCCTTGCTAAAAGAGGGAGGATTCCAATCCTACTTTTCACACCAAGGGGTACAGTGGGAGTTTATTGTTGAGAGAGCACCATGGTGGGGAGGATTTTGGGAAAGGCTAGTGAGAAGTGTAAAGTGTCCATTAAAGAAACTTTTAGCTAATGCTCATTTGAGCAAAGAAGAATTCTGCACTGTTTTGTGTGAAGTAGAAGCAATGGTGAACCGTAGGCCTATCACTTTTGTTTATAACAGTATGCAGGATGCAGAGCCATTGACACCAAATCATTTTCTTTGTGGTAAACGATTAACATCAAGCCCCAGTGTGCCAGAAGACTTGCAGCCTATCCAGAGCACTCAAGGAGAGTTAACCAGAAGGTTCAGGTACCTTGAAGAGCTACAAGATCAGTTATGGAAGAGGTGGCAGATGGAATACTTGCCAGAACTCAATTATTACCCATCAGGCAATGTAAAGGGCTCCAATGCAAATTGTATCAAGGTGGGAAAAGTGGTAATGATTGGGGATGAAAGACCAAGGCAATGCTGGAAGCTTGGCATAATTGAAGAGTTGTTTGTTGGCAAAGACGATTTAGTTAGGTCTGCACTGGTAAAGATTTCAGGAGGAAAATTAAAGAGACCCATACAAAAACTCTATGCTTTAGAAATCAGCAAAAACACGAATAGTCAAGATGAAACATTTGAGTTACACCTCATGGAGAAGGCTTGGCTAAACTTGCAGAAGGTAATGACAACAATACTTCTTCGGTGGGGAGTGTTAGAAAATCTAGAAGAGGAAGAACCATTGTTGTCCCAAGGTGATATGATGACTAAGCTGATTGATGCAGCATTGCTTGTATATATTAAGTTAAGGTGTATATATATCCATCTCATAATTGTAAGGTTAGTGAAAAATTCACTTAATTTAGAGCTAGCATTTTTGGGCTCTTGTGGCATTATTTTTGGGGCGCTGCGCGTCCTTTCTACTCGTTTGTGGAATGCGGTACTTACAGGGTGTGGTCTTATAGAGAGCTCTCTTGCAATTCAGTTTGGTTGTTTAGATACAAGATTGTTGCATCGTGCAATGGTGCAGGTTGTGTTGTTGTTACAAGGTTTAGAAAGAAGACCATAAATAGTGCCCCTTTTGTTTTTATCTTAAATTCATGCAACTGAGGCCTAAGGTAGGCCCACATCGAGTCAGCAACCCTGAGGTAGGACCTAATAGGATCCAAGTCCGTAAGTTTTTTAATCTAGCTTAGCTTGGCCGTTCACGGCTCAGCTGGGATTTTGAACCAATAAAAAAAATAATAACATGGTCTTCAGAACCTGATTCTAGCCCAAGACTGAGTCAGTGACTTTTTCCGGAAAGTTCTGATTGTGCAAATTGTAGCCCAAGTTAGGCCTAGACGGGTTGAGCATATTGAGTTAAGGTCCCAGGGTAGAAAGTTTGGTCACCCAATTCGAAACTTGGCCTCTCGTCTGTCGTTGTTTTGGGCCTACATTTTTACCGGTTTCGTTAATTTTGGTTTATTATTGATTAAAGTCCTAGGGTAGAAAGTTTGGTCGCCCAATTGCAAAACTTGGCCACTCGTCTGTCGTTGTTTTGGCCTACATTTTACCGGTTTGGTTAATTTTGGTTTATTATTCGTAGGCAAGGTTGCAGACTTCGGTGCGCCAGTTACTTGGGTGGAAAAATTTGGTATTCCATACTGATGTTGGTAGTACCCAACCAAGCAATTCAGTTTATTTGAAAAAAGCAAAATTTGCGTTTGATCAGTTTGGTTAAGTATTTCTGCCAATTCAGCTATTTAGCATTGAGCCCAATTGTTGTTTGCATTGAAGATGAGTGCATCTGAATTGAACAAGTTTAAAAAAAGGAGAAGCGCCTACAAAGGTCTAATTACAAAGGTCATTGCCACTATAGATTCTGCTATAGAGCAAGAGGATTTAAGCTTAGTGACTGCGCAGCTTTCCATATTAGAAACTAAAAAGGTTGCTCTAAGTGAGTAAATGTTAAAATTGAGGCTCTTATAGAAAAGGATGAAATAGAAAATAACATAATTTACTTTGAAGAGATTATTGATGATATAATTAAAGTGCCACCGAGCAAAAGAGTTTAGCAGCTCAGTACAGTTAGAGACCAGGTCTAATAATGAAACACAACCCTCAACAAATGTGTTTGTGAAGTTAAGGTTAACAGATCTGCAGTTCAATTACCGAGGCTTGTACTCAAAACATTTTCTGGGAGTATTCAGGAATGGCAAAGATGGGCAGACAGTTTTCAATCAGCAGTTCATTCTAGTCAAGTGTTAAGTGCGGTGGAGAAGTTTAATTATTTGCAGTCCCTCTTGGAAGGGGAGGCAGCAAAGACAATAGCAGGATTAGCATTAACAGAGGCTAATTATAATGTGGCTTGGGATATATTAAAGAAACGGTTTGGTAAGCAGAGATCTTAATTAAAAGCCACCTCCGTGAACTTTTAGCTATACCTCCTGTTAATAATCCTAGTGTCAAGGAGTTACGGCAGTTATATGATGAATTTGAAGTTAGAACTAGGTCCCTGGACAACTTGGGTGTAGGAATGGAAAGGTATGGTATAATGTTGGTCACTATACTGGAGTCTAAATTGCCTAGCTCAATTTTGCTTGAATTAAGTAGGAGACACTCTACAGAACATGTGTACATCCCCCTTCAGCAGATGTTAAGTCTTTTAGGCACAGAATTAGCAAGACGAGAGGGAATTGAGTTTGCACAGTGGGATGTTAAACAAGGGGACAAAGGCAGGCACAGCACCAAGGTTTCTACAAAAAGGAATAGCCCAGGTACAGTGTCAGCTCTACATGGATCCTTGAGAATAAATTAAAGGGAATCAAGGAATGCATATTTTGCGAAGGCAACCACAAGTCATATAAATGTGAGGTGGCTGAGGCTTTACCCTTTGAGGAGAGAAAGGACAGGGTAACTAAGTCCACAGCATGTTTTAAATGTTTTTTGAAAGGTCACAGAGCAAGGTTTTGTAAGTTTAAAATTTTGTGCAAAAAATGTCATGGCAGGCATCAGCCATTATTGTGTGAAAACACTCCTAGTAGGCCTACCCCAGAAGTAGAGACATCAGTGGCACATGCCACTGCTATGCAAGGGAGTAAAAGTAAAGGGGGATTATTGAAACAGCTGCAGCCTTATTAATTGGGAATGATGGAGAAGCTACTGTAAGAGTGTTGTTTGATATGGTAGCCAGTGTAGCTTTATCAAGACCAGAATTTCCAGAAAATTGAAGTTTAAAGAACTTAAGAGGGAAAATTTAAGAATTTCTGGGTTTGGGGGTTCCGTTCAAAACCGAACCAAAGTTAAGAAGGTAGAAGTTCTGGTTAAGCGGTTGTTACCACAAAGTCCCACTATCAAGGTCCAAGCTGTAGAGATTGAGGAACTTTGTGCTCCAGTCACTACTTGTTTAGATATGGCATGTGTCCAAGAATTGCAAGTTAAAGGAATTAATTTGGGCAATAATAAGTTTGAAGGAACAGAAGATATTAGTCTTTTGATTGGAGCTGACTATTATTGGGACTTCATCACTGGTAATATTGTCCGCACATCTCGAGGCCCGGTAGCTATTGAAAGTAAGCTAGGCTGGATGCTACATGGTAGCTATTGCAATGAAATGGAGGTTAAAGCTCTTTTTGTTAAGATTGAGGAGAACACCATGGTTTGGAAAGGCATTTGAAAGCGTTTTGGGAACTTGAATCCATTGGCATAAAGGACAAACAGGCAAGTACAGTGAACAGTGATGTTTTAGAGCAATTTGAAAAAGGGATTGGGTTTAGAGATGGTTGCTATGAAGTTGGCCTCCCTTGGAAGGATTCTTGTAAACCGGTTCAAACCTTCAGCTAGCTAATCGGAGGTTGGAGACTTCATTGTACAGGCTAAGAAAAAATGAGGAGTTGTTAATTGAACACAATGAGGCCATCCTAAGCTATGTAAGGGAGGGCTATGCTGAAAGGGTGCAAGGTGAGCTGGTGAGCCAGGAGGCACATTATCTGCCACACCATGCAGTGGTACGGCGAGACAAAACTACCACCAAACTGAGGGTAGTTTTTGATGGCTCAGCCAAGGACAAAGGTGGTGTGTCCTTGAATGACTGTTTGGATGCTGGGCCAAATTTAAATGCAGATTTATTTTCCTTGTTACTGAGATTCAGGTTTGGTAGAGTAGCATTGACTGCAGATGTGAAGCAAGCCTTTTTGCGGATAAAGTTAAAACCAGAGGACAGAGATGCAGTAAGGTATCTGTGGGTGGATACGAAAGACTTGTTGGAAAATGACTCTAAGGTTAAGCATATAGAATGAAGTCAGTGTTGTTTGGCCTCAGCTCTAGTCCATTTCTGTTGGCAGCTACTATGCAGTACCATTTTAAGAAATATTCTGAAGTCTATCCTAACACTATTGAACACATAAGGAAAATTTTTATGTTGTGATTTGCTGTGTTCCGTGGATAATACAGAAATGGCTAAACAGATATTCATGGAGGCTAGAGCTATAATGAGGGAGGCTGGCATGGAGCTTAGAAAATGGCAGACCAATATTCTCAATTACAAGAGTTTATGAGTCAGTCCTGTGTAGTACCTGATGCAGCAGAAAGTATTGAGGATTCTGGTATTAAGGAGTTGTGGGCAATAGACGCAAAAGTGCTAGGCATTGTTTGGCAGCAAGGAGAGGATTTGTTTACCTTCAATGGGAAATCTTTAGTAGAGCTGGCTGAGAATGAGACAAGGTGGACAAAACGTACAGCGCTTAGTTTGGCTTCAAAGGTCTTTGATCCTCTTGGATTCCTGGCTCCATTTGTGATAAAGTAAAAAATTTGGTTTCAGACCTCTGGGAAATTGGACTTGGTTGGGACCAAGATTACCTGATCATATGGTGGTAAGGTGGAAATATTGGTTCAAAGAATTGGCATATCTTGGAGACATTGAAATCCCAAGATGGTACTTTGGAGAGTTGAACAATAGTCCAGACAATTTGGAGCTGCACATCTTTTGTGATGCAAGTGAGGAAGCCTATGCAACTTGTATTTGTATAAGAGGCACATTGAAAGAGGAAGTAAGTTGCAGGTTGGTTGCTGCAAAGAGCAGAGTAGCACCTGTAAAGGCTTTCTGTTCCAAGGTTGGAATTGATGGGTGCAGTTATTGCTAGTCGGCTTGCAGTTACAGTGCAAAAGTCTTTGGCCCTCTATGAAATTCCAAGCTATTATTGGACAGACTCCACTATAGTTTGGCACTGGTTAAGAAGTCAGGCAAGGAAATGGAAACCATTTGTTGCCAATAGGGTGGAGGAAATTCAAGCACATACAGAGCCCAAGCAATGGAAGCATTGTCCAGGCACCCAAAACCCAGCTGATTTACCAACACGAGGAATTTCAGTGAAAGATCTTGCACAGTCAAGTTTGTGGTGGAATGGGCCAGAGTGGCTAAAACTTGGAAGAAAACTGGCCTAATCAGCCTATTGTAGGAGAATGCCAGGCTCAAGAAGAATGGGTGAGTGAAATGAGAAAATGCACTGTGAACAGTTGTCAAGTTATGCAGCAGGACCCCATATTGAGGCTTGAGGACATTAGCAGTCTGAAAAGGTTGTTAAGAGTGACAGCATGGGTATATAGATTTACCAACAATATTAAGGGAGAAACAAGAAAGGAAGGAATTCTGAACAGTAAGGAGATTCAGCATGCCAGGCAATACTGGGGTACTATATGTGCAGAAGGAAAAATTTGGTGAAGAGAGGGAATTGCTCACCAGCCGTCCATTACAGGTTCTACCAACACATTCTGCTCTCAAGGGTTTGGATGTGTTTTTGGATCAGGATTTATTGAGAGTAGGAGGTAGACTACAGTTTCTGGGCTTCCAGAGGAGAAAAGACATCCAATTTTGCTACCTTCCGGGGGCACTTTGTGGAACTTTTGATCCTGGATACTCATCATAAGTTGTTACATGCTGGAGTTAGAGAAGTGATAATAGAGATCAGACAACAGTTTTGGATTCCCAAAATTAGACAAGTAGTAAAAAAGGTCTTGCATAAATGTGTGGTTTGCAAGCGTTGGAGTGCAAAGCCTTATTATGAAAAGGTGGCTCCACTTCCAAGAGAACGGTGTGTCTATACTGCCCCATTTGATGTAGTGGGAGTAGACTTTGCAGGTCCAGTCTATGTGTATGAGCAAGGGGAGTCTAACAAAGGTTATATATGTCTTTTCACACGTGCTACCACCAGAGCAATCCATTTGGAGTTGGTAAGCAACTTAAGTAGTGATGTATTTCTTTTGGCCTTTAAAAGGTTTGTGAACAGAAGGGGTTTCCAAATAAAATCATATCGGATAATGCAACAACCTTCAAAAAGGCTGCAAAGGAACTCCAAGAAGTTTGGTCCTTGCTAAAAGAGGGAGGATTCCAATCCTACTTTTCACACCAAGGGGTACAGTGGGAGTTTATTGTTGAGAGAGCACCATGGTGGGGAGGATTTTGGGAAAGGCTAGTGAGAAGTGTAAAGTGTCCATTAAAGAAACTTTTAGCTAATGCTCATTTGAGCAAAGAAGAATTCTGCACTGTTTTGTGTGAAGTAGAAGCAATGGTGAACCGTAGGCCTATCACTTTTGTTTATAACAGTATGCAGGATGCAGAGCCATTGACACCAAATCATTTTCTTTGTGGTAAACGATTAACATCAAGCCCCAGTGTGCCAGAAGACTTGCAGCCTATCCAGAGCACTCAAGGAGAGTTAACCAGAAGGTTCAGGTACCTTGAAGAGCTACAAGATCAGTTATGGAAGAGGTGGCAGATGGAATACTTGCCAGAACTCAATTATTACCCATCAGGCAATGTAAAGGGCTCCAATGCAAATTGTATCAAGGTGGGAAAAGTGGTAATGATTGGGGATGAAAGACCAAGGCAATGCTGGAAGCTTGGCATAATTGAAGAGTTGTTTGTTGGCAAAGACGATTTAGTTAGGTCTGCACTGGTAAAGATTTCAGGAGGAAAATTAAAGAGACCCATACAAAAACTCTATGCTTTAGAAATCAGCAAAAACACGAATAGTCAAGATGAAACATTTGAGTTACAACCTCATGGAGAAGGCTTGGCTAAACTTGCAGAAGGTAATGACAACAATACTTCTTCGGTGGGGAGTGTTAGAAAATCTAGAAGAGGAAGAACCATTGTTGTCCCAAGGTGATATGATGACTAAGCTGATTGATGCAGCATTGCTTGTATATATTAAGTTAAGGTGTATATATATCCATCTCATAATTGTAAGGTTAGTGAAAAATTCACTTAATTTAGAGCTAGCATTTTTGGGCTCTTGTGGCATTATTTTTTGGGGCGCTGCGCGTCTTTTCTACTCGTTTGTGGAATGCGGTACTTACAGGGTGTGGTCTTATAGAGAGCTCTCTTGCAATTCAGTTTGGTTGTTTAGATACAAGATTGTTGCATCGTGCAATGGTGCAGGTTGTGTTGTTGTTACAAGGTTTAGAAAGCAGGCCATAAATAGTGCCCCTTTTGTTTTTATCTTAAATTCATGCAACTGAGGCCTAAGGTAGGCCCACATCGAGTCAGCAACCCTGAGGTAGGACGTAATAGGACCTCCAAGTCCGTAAGTTTTTAATCTAGCTTAGCTTGGCCGTTCACGGCTCAGCTGGGATTTTGAACCCAATAAAAAAAAATAAAACATGGTCTTTCAGAACCTGATTCTAGCCCAAGACTGAGTCAGTGACTTTTTTCGGAAAGTTCTGATTGTGCAAATTGTAGCCCAAGTTAGGCCTAGACGGGTTGAGCATAATTGAGTTAAGGTCCCAGGGTAGAAAGTTTGGTCACCCAATTCCGAAACTTGGCCTCTCGTCTGTCGTTGTTTTGGGCCTACATTTTTACCGGTTTCGTTAATTTTGGTTTATTATTGAGTTAAAGTCCTAGGGTAGAAAGTTTGGTCGCCCAATTGCAAAATTTGGCCACTCGTCTGTCGTTGTTTTGGGCCTACATTTTTACCGGTTTGGTTAATTTTGGTTTATTATTCGTAGGCAAAGGTTGCAGACTTCGGTGCGCCAGTTACTTGGGTGGAAAATTTGGTATTCCATACTGATGATTGGTCAGTACCCCAACCAAGCAATTCAGTTTATTTGAAAAAAGCAAAATTTGCGTTTGATCAGTTTGGTTAAGTATTTTTGCCAATTCAGCTTATTTAGCATTGAGCCCAATTGTTGTTTGCATTGAAGATGAGTGCAGCTGAATTGAACAAGTTTAAAAAAAGGAGAAGCGCCTACAAAGGTCTAATTACAAAGGTCATTGCCACTATAGATTCTGCTATAGAGCAAGAGGATTTAAGCTTAGTGACTGCGCAGCTTTCCATATTAGAAACTAAAAAGGTTGCTCTAAGTGAAGTAAATGTTAAAATTGAGGCTCTTATAGAAAAGGATGAAATAGAAAATAACATAATTTACTTTGAAGAGATTATTGATGATATAATTAAAGTATGCCACCGAGCAAAAGAGTTTAGCAGCTCAGTACAGTTAGAGACCAGGTCTAATAATGAAACACAACCTCAACAAATGGTGTTTGTGAAGTTAAGGTTAACAGATCTGCAGTTCAATTACCGAGGCTTGTACTCAAAACATTTTCTGGGAGTATTCAGGAATGGCAAAGATGGGCAGACAGTTTTCAATCAGCAGTTCATTCTAGTCAAGTGTTAAGTGCGGTGGAGAAGTTTAATTATTTGCAGTCCCTCTTGGAAGGGGAGGCAGCAAAGACAATAGCAGGATTAGCATTAACAGAGGCTAATTATAATGTGGCTTGGGATATATTAAAGAAACGGTTTGGTAAGCAGAGATCTTAATTAAAAGCCACCTCCGTGAACTTTTAGCTATACCTCCTGTTAATAATCCAATAGTGTCAAGGAGTTACGGCAGTTATATGATGAATTTGAAGTTAGAACTAGGTCCCTGGACAACTTGGGTGTAGGAATGGAAAGGTATGGTATAATGTTGGTCACTATACTGGAGTCTAAATTGCCTAGCTCAATTTTGCTTGAATTAAGTAGGAGACACTCTACAACATGTGTACATCCCCCTTCAGCAGATGTTAAGTCTTTTAGGCACAGAATTAGCAAGACGAGAGGGAATTGAGTTTGCACAGTGGGATGTTAAACAAGGGGACAAAGGCAGGCACAGCACCAAGGTTTCTACAAAAAGGAATAGCCCAGGTACAGTGTCAGCTCTACATGGATCCTTGAGAATAAATTAAAGGGAATCAAGGAATGCATATTTTGCGAAGGCAACCACAAGTCATATAAATGTGAGGTGGCTGAGGCTTTACCCTTTGAGGAGAGAAAGGACAGGGTAACTAAGTCCACAGCATGTTTTAAATGTTTTTTGAAAGGTCACAGAGCAAGGTTTTGTAAGTTTAAAATTTTGTGCAAAAAATGTCATGGCAGGCATCAGCCATTATTGTGTGAAAACACTCCTAGTAGGCCTACCCCAGAAGTAGAGACATCAGTGGCACATGCCACTGCTATGCAAGGGAGTAAAAGTAAAGGGGGATTATTGGAAACAGCTGCAGCCTATTAATTGGGAATGATGGAGAAGCTACTGTAAGAGTGTTGTTTGATAATGGTAGCCAGTGTAGCTTTATCAAGACCAGAATTTCCAGAAAATTGAAGTTTAAAGAACTTAAGAGGGAAAATTTAAGAATTTCTGGGTTTGGGGGTTCCGTTCAAAACCGAACCAAAGTTAAGAAGGTAGAAGTTCTGGTTAAGCGGTTATTACCACAAAGTCCCACTATCAAGGTCCAAGCTGTAGAGATTGAGGAACTTTGTGCTCCAGTCACTACTTGTTTAGATATGGCATGTGTCCAAGAATTGCAAGTTAAAGGAATTAATTTGGGCAATAATAAGTTTGAAGGAACAGAAGATATTAGTCTTTTGATTGGAGCTGACTATTATTGGGACTTCATCACTGGTAATATTGTCCGCACATCTCGAGGCCCGGTAGCTATTTGAAAGTAAGCTAGGCTGGATGCTACATGGTAGCTATTGCAATGAAATGGAGGTTAAAGCTCTTTTTGTTAAGATTGAGGAGAACAACCATGGTTTGGAAAGGCATTTGAAAGCGTTTTGGGAACTTGAATCCATGGCATAAAGGACAAACAGGCAAGTACAGTGAACAGTGATGTTTTAGAGCAATTTGAAAAAGGGATTGGGTTTAGAGATGGTTGCTATGAAGTTGGCCTCCCTTGGAAGGATTCTTGTAAACCCGGTTCAAACCTTCAGCTAGCTAATCGGAGGTTGGAGACTTCATTGTACAGGCTAAGAAAAAATGAGGAGTTGTTAATTGAACACAATGAGGCCATCCTAAGCTATGTAAGGGAGGGCTATGCTGAAAGGGTGCAAGGTGAGCTGGTGAGCCAGGAGGCACATTATCTGCCACACCATGCAGTGGTACGGCGAGACAAAACTACCACCAAACTGAGGGTAGTTTTTGATGGCTCAGCCAAGGACAAAGGTGGTGTGTCCTTGAATGACTGTTTGGATGCTGGGCCAAATTTAAATGCAGATTTATTTTCCTT
The DNA here is from genome assembly GCA_023014485.1 of Bathynomus jamesi. Classification (NCBI taxonomy): domain Eukaryota; kingdom Metazoa; phylum Arthropoda; class Malacostraca; order Isopoda; family Cirolanidae; genus Bathynomus; species Bathynomus jamesi. The sequence goes on along the minus strand of JAJOZX010015676.1, from coordinate 21,924 downwards.
GTTACTGAGATTCAGGTTTGGTAGAGTAGCATTGACTGCAGATGTGAAGCAAGCCTTTTTGCGGATAAAGTTAAAACCAGAGGACAGAGATGCAGTAAGGTATCTGTGGGTGGATACGAAAGACTTGTTGGAAAATGACTCTAAGGTTTAAGCATATAGAATGAAGTCAGTGTTGTTTGGCCTCAGCTCTAGTCCATTTCTGTTGGCAGCTACTATGCAGTACCATTTTAAGAAATATTCTGAAGTCTATCCTAACACTATTGAACACATAAGGAAAAATTTTTATGTTGGTGATTTGCTGTGTTCCGTGGATAATACAGAAATGGCTAAACAGATATTCATGGAGGCTAGAGCTATAATGAGGGAGGCTGGCATGGAGCTTAGAAAATGGCAGACCAATTATTCTCAATTACAAGAGTTATGAGTCAGTCCTGTGTAGTACCTGATGCAGCAGAAAGTATTGAGGATTCTGGTATTAAGGAGTTGTGGGCAATAGACGCAAAAGTGCTAGGCATTGTTTGGCAGCAAGGAGAGGATTTGTTTACCTTCAATGGGAAATCTTTAGTAGAGCTGGCTGAGAATGAGACAAGGTGGACAAAACGTACAGCGCTTAGTTTGGCTTCAAAGGTCTTTGATCCTCTTGGATTCCTGGCTCCATTTGTGATAAAGTAAAAAATTTGGTTTCAGACCTCTGGGAAATTGGACTTGGTTGGGACCAAGAATTACTGATCATATGGTGGTAAGGTGGAAATATTGGTTCAAAGAATTGACATATCTTGGAGACATTGAAATCCCAAGATGGTACTTTGGAGAGTTGAACAATAGTCCAGACAATTTGGAGCTGCACATCTTTTGTGATGCAAGTGAGGAAGCCTATGCAACTTGTATTTGTATAAGAGGCATTGAAAGAGGAAGTAAGTTGCAGGTTGGTTGCTGCAAAGAGCAGAGTAGCACCTCTGTAAAGGCTTTCTGTTCCAAGGTTGGAATTGATGGGTGCAGTTATTGCTAGTCGGCTTGCAGTTACAGTGCAAAAGTCTTTGGCCCTCTATGAAATTCCAAGCTATTATTGGACAGACTCCACTATAGTTTGGCACTGGTTAAGAAGTCAGGCAAGGAAATGGAAACCATTTGTTGCCAATAGGGTGGAGGAAATTCAAGCACATACAGAGCCCAAGCAATGGAAGCATTGTCCAGGCACCCAAAACCCAGCTGATTTACCAACACGAGGAATTTCAGTGAAAGATCTTGCACAGTCAAGTTTGTGGTGGAATGGGCCAGAGTGGCTAAAACTTGGAAGAGAAAACTGGCCTAATCAGCCTATTGTAGGAGAATGCCAGGCTCAAGAAGAATGGGTGAGTGAAATGAGAAAATGCACTGTGAACAGTTGTCAAGTTATGCAGCAGGACCCCATATTGAGGCTTGAGGACATTAGCAGTCTGAAAAGGTTGTTAAGAGTGACAGCATGGGTATATAGATTTACCAACAATATTAAGGGAGAAACAAGAAAGGAAGGAATTCTGAACAGTAAGGAGATTCAGCATGCCAGGCAATACTGGGTCGTACTATATGTGCAGAAGGAAAAATTTGGTGAAGAGAGGGAATTGCTCACCAGCCGTCCATTACAGGTTCTACCAACACATTCTGCTCTCAAGGGTTTGGATGTGTTTTGGATCAGGATTTATTGAGAGTAGGAGGTAGACTACAGTTTCTGGGCTTCCAGAGGAGAAAAGACATCCAATTTTGCTACCTTCCGGGGGGCACTTTGTGGAACTTTTGATCCTGGATACTCATCATAAGTTGTTACATGCTGGAGTTAGAGAAGTGATAATAGAGATCAGACAACAGTTTTGGATTCCCAAAATTAGACAAGTAGTAAAAAAGGTCTTGCATAAATGTGTGGTTTGCAAGCGTTGGAGTGCAAAGCCTTATTATGAAAAGGTGGCTCCACTTCCAAGAGAACGGTGTGTCTATACTGCCCCATTTGATGTAGTGGGAGTAGACTTTGCAGGTCCAGTCTATGTGTATGAGCAAGGGAGTCTAACAAAGGTTATATATGTCTTTTCACACGTGCTACCACCAGAGCAATCCATTTGGAGTTGGTAAGCAACTTAAGTAGTGATGTATTTCTTTTGGCCTTTAAAAGGTTTGTGAACAGAAGGGGTTTCCAAATAAAATCATATCGGATAATGCAACAACCTTCAAAAAGGCTGCAAAGGAACTCCAAGAAGTTTGGTCCTTGCTAAAAGAGGGAGGATTCCAATCCTACTTTTCACACCAAGGGGTACAGTGGGAGTTTATTGTTGAGAGAGCACCATGGTGGGGAGGATTTTGGGAAAGGCTAGTGAGAAGTGTAAAGTGTCCATTAAAGAAACTTTTAGCTAATGCTCATTTGAGCAAAGAAGAATTCTGCACTGTTTTGTGTGAAGTAGAAGCAATGGTGAACCGTAGGCCTATCACTTTTGTTTATAACAGTATGCAGGATGCAGAGCCATTGACACCAAATCATTTTCTTTGTGGTAAACGATTAACATCAAGCCCCAGTGTGCCAGAAGACTTGCAGCCTATCCAGAGCACTCAAGGAGAGTTAACCAGAAGGTTCAGGTACCTTGAAGAGCTACAAGATCAGTTATGGAAGAGGTGGCAGATGGAATACTTGCCAGAACTCAATTATTACCCATCAGGCAATGTAAAGGGCTCCAATGCAAATTGTATCAAGGTGGGAAAAGTGGTAATGATTGGGGATGAAAGACCAAGGCAATGCTGGAAGCTTGGCATAATTGAAGAGTTGTTTGTTGGCAAAGACGATTTAGTTAGGTCTGCACTGGTAAAGATTTCAGGAGGAAAATTAAAGAGACCCATACAAAAACTCTATGCTTTAGAAATCAGCAAAAACACGAATAGTCAAGATGAAACATTTGAGTTACAACCTCATGGAGAAGGCTTGGCTAAACTTGCAGAAGGTAATGACAACAATACTTCTTCGGTGGGGAGTGTTAGAAAATCTAGAAGAGGAAGAACCATTGTTGTCCCAAGGTGATATGATGACTAAGCTGATTGATGCAGCATTGCTTGTATATATTAAGTTAAGGTGTATATATATCCATCTCATAATTGTAAGGTTAGTGAAAAATTCACTTAATTTAGAGCTAGCATTTTTGGGCTCTTGTGGCATTATTTTTTGGGGCGCTGCGCGTCTTTTCTACTCGTTTGTGGAATGCGGTACTTAGGGTGTGGTCTTATAGAGAGCTCTCTTGCAATTCAGTTTGGTTGTTTAGATACAAGATTGTTGCATCGTGCAATGGTGCAGGTTGTGTTGTTGTTACAAGGTTTAGAAAGCAGGCCATAAATAGTGCCCCTTTTGTTTTTTATCTTAAATTCATGCAACTGAGGCCTAAGGTAGGCCCACATCGAGTCAGCAACCCTGAGGTAGGACGTAATAGGACCTCCAAGTCCGTAAGTTTTTAATCTAGCTTAGCTTGGCCGTTCACGGCTCAGCTGGGATTTTGAACCCAATAAAAAAAAATAATAACATGGTCTTTCAGAACCTGATTCTAGCCCAAGACTGAGTCAGTGACTTTTTCCGGAAAGTTCTGATTGTGCAAATTGTAGCCCAAGTTAGGCCTAGACGGGTTGAGCATAATTGAGTTAAGGTCCCAGGGTAGAAAGTTTGGTCACCCAATTCCGAAACTTGGCCTCTCGTCTGTCGTTGTTTTGGGCCTACATTTTTACCGTTTCGTTAATTTTGGTTTATTATTGAGTTAAAGTCCTAGGGTAGAAAGTTTGGTCGCCCAATTGCAAAATTTGGCCACTCGTCTGTCGTTGTTTTGGGCCTACATTTTTACCGGTTTGGTTAATTTTGGTTTATTATTCGTAGGCAAAGGTTGCAGACTTCGGTGCGCCAGTTACTTGGGTGGAAAAATTTGGTATTCCATACTGATGATTGGTCAGTATCCCAACCAAGCAATTCAGTTTATTTGAAAAAAGCAAAATTTGCGTTTGATCAGTTTGGTTAAGTATTTTTGCCAATTCAGCTTATTTAGCATTGAGCCCAATTGTTGTTTGCATTGAAGATGAGTGCAGCTGAATTGAACAAGTTTAAAAAAAGGAGAAGCGCCTACAAAGGTCTAATTACAAAGGTCATTGCCACTATAGATTCTGCTATAGAGCAAGAGGATTTAAGCTTAGTGACTGCGCAGCTTTCCATATTAGAAACTAAAAAGGTTGCTCTAAGTGAGTAAATGTTAAAATTGAGGCTCTTATAGAAAAGGATGAAATAGAAAATAACATAATTTACTTTGAAGAGATTATTGATGATATAATTAAAGTATGCCACCGAGCAAAAGAGTTTAGCAGCTCAGTACAGTTAGAGACCAGGTCTAATAATGAAACACAACCCTCAACAAATGGTGTTTGTGAAGTTAAGGTTAACAGATCTGCAGTTCAATTACCGAGGCTTGTACTCAAAACATTTTCTGGGAGTATTCAGGAATGGCAAAGATGGGCAGACAGTTTTCAATCAGCAGTTCATTCTAGTCAAGTGTTAAGTGCGGTGGAGAAGTTTAATTATTTGCAGTCCCTCTTGGAAGGGGAGGCAGCAAAGACAATAGCAGGATTAGCATTAACAGAGGCTAATTATAATGTGGCTTGGGATATATTAAAGAAACGGTTTGGTAAGCAGAGATCTTAATTAAAAGCCACCTCCGTGAACTTTTAGCTATACCTCCTGTTAATAATCCCAATAGTGTCAAGGAGTTACGGCAGTTATATGATGAATTTGAAGTTAGAACTAGGTCCCTGGACAACTTGGGTGTAGGAATGGAAAGGTATGGTATAATGTTGGTCACTATACTGGAGTCTAAATTGCCTAGCTCAATTTTGCTTGAATTAAGTAGGAGACACTCTACAGAACATGTGTACATCCCCCTTCAGCAGATGTTAAGTCTTTTAGGCACAGAATTAGCAAGACGAGAGGGAATTGAGTTTGCACAGTGGGATGTTAAACAAGGGGACAAAGGCAGGCACAGCACCAAGGTTTCTACAAAAAGGAATAGCCCAGGTACAGTGTCAGCTCTACATGGATCCTTTGAGAATAAATTAAAGGGAATCAAGGAATGCATATTTTGCGAAGGCAACCACAAGTCATATAAATGTGAGGTGGCTGAGGCTTTACCCTTTGAGGAGAGAAAGGACAGGGTAACTAAGTCCACAGCATGTTTTAAATGTTTTTGAAAGGTCACAGAGCAAGGTTTTGTAAGTTTAAAATTTTGTGCAAAAAATGTCATGGCAGGCATCAGCCATTATTGTGTGAAAACACTCCTAGTAGGCCTACCCCAGAAGTAGAGACATCAGTGGCACATGCCACTGCTATGCAAGGGAGTAAAAGTAAAGGAGGATTATTGGAAACAGCTGCAGCCTATTAACTGGGAATGATGGAGAAGCTACTGTAAGAGTGTTGTTTGATAATGGTAGCCAGTGTAGCTTTATCAGGACCAGAATTTCCAGAAAATTGAAGTTTAAAGAACTTAAGAGGGAAAATTTAAGAATTTCTGGGTTTGGGGGTTCCGTTCAAAACCGAACCAAAGTTAAGAAGGTAGAAGTTCTGGTTAAGCGGTTATTACCACAAAGTCCCACTATCAAGGTCCAAGCTGTAGAGATTGAGGAACTTTGTGCTCCAGTCACTACTTGTTTAGATATGGCATGTGTCCAAGAATTGCAAGTTAAAGGAATTAATTTGGGCAATAATAAGTTTGAAGGAACAGAAGATATTAGTCTTTTGATTGGAGCTGACTATTATTGGGACTTCATCACTGGTAATATTGTCCGCACATCTCGAGGCCCGGTAGCTATTGAAAGTAAGCTAGGCTGGATGCTACATGGTAGCTATTGCAATGAAATGGAGGTTAAAGCTCTTTTTGTTAAGATTGAGGAGAACACCATGGTTTGGAAAGGCATTTGAAAGCGTTTTGGGAACTTGAATCCAATGGCATAAAGGACAAACAGGCAATACAGTGAACAGTGATGTTTTAGAGCAATTTGAAAAAGGGATTGGGTTTAGAGATGGTTGCTATGAAGTTGGCCTCCCTTGGAAGGATTCTTGTAAACCCGGTTCAAACCTTCAGCTAGCTAATCGGAGGTTGGAGACTTCATTGTACAGGCTAAGAAAAAATGAGGAGTTGTTAATTGAACACAATGAGGCCATCCTAAGCTATGTAAGGGAGGGCTATGCTGAAAGGGTGCAAGGTGAGCTGGTGAGCCAGGAGGCACATTATCTGCCACACCATGCAGTGGTACGGCGAGACAAAACTACCACCAAACTGAGGGTAGTTTTTGATGGCTCAGCCAAGGACAAAGGTGGTGTGTCCTTGAATGACTGTTTGGATGCTGGGCCAAATTTAAATGCAGATTTATTTTCCTTGTTACTGAGATTCAGGTTTGGTAGAGTAGCATTGACTGCAGATGTGAAGCAAGCCTTTTTGCGGATAAAGTTAAAACCAGAGGACAGAGATGCAGTAAGGTATCTGTGGGTGGATACGAAAGACTTGTTGGAAAATGACTCTAAGGTTTAAGCATATAGAATGAAGTCAGTGTTGTTTGGCCTCAGCCCCTAGTCCATTTCTGTTGGCAGCTACTATGCAGTACCATTTTAAGAAATATTCTGAAGTCTATCCTAACACTATTGAACACATAAGGAAAAATTTTTATGTTGGTGATTTGCTGTGTTCCGTGGATAATACAGAAATGGCTAAACAGATATTCATGGAGGCTAGAGCTATAATGAGGGAGGCTGGCATGGAGCTTAGAAAATGGCAGGCCAATTATTCTCAATTACAAGAGTTATGAGTCAGTCCTGTGTAGTACCTGATGCAGCAGAAAGTATTGAGGATTCTGGTATTAAGGAGTTGTGGGCAATAGACGCAAAAGTGCTAGGCATTGTTTGGCAGCAAGGAGAGGATTTGTTTACCTTCAATGGGAAATCTTTAGTAGAGCTGGCTGAGAATGAGACAAGGTGGACAAAACGTACAGCGCTTAGTTTGGCTTCAAAGGTCTTTGATCCTCTTGGATTCCTGGCTCCATTTGTGATAAGTAAAAAATTTGGTTTCAGACCTCTGGGAAATTGGACTTGGTTGGGACCAAGAATTACTGATCATATGGTGGTAAGGTGGAAATATTGGTTCAAAGAATTGACATATCTTGGAGACATTGAAATCCCAAGATGGTACTTTGGAGAGTTGAACAATAGTCCAGACAATTTGGAGCTGCACATCTTTTGTGATGCAAGTGAGGAAGCCTATGCAACTTGTATTTGTATAAGAGGCACATTGAAAGAGGAAGTAAGTTGCAGGTTGGTTGCTGCAAAGAGCAGAGTAGCACCTCTGTAAAGGCTTTCTGTTCCAAGGTTGGAATTGATGGGTGCAGTTATTGCTAGTCGGCTTGCAGTTACAGTGCAAAAGTCTTTGGCCCTCTATGAAATTCCAAGCTATTATTGGACAGACTCCACTATAGTTTGGCACTGGTTAAGAAGTCAGGCAAGGAAATGGAAACCATTTGTTGCCAATAGGGTGGAGGAAATTCAAGCACATACAGAGCCCAAGCAATGGAAGCATTGTCCAGGCACCCAAAACCCAGCTGATTTACCAACACGAGGAATTTCAGTGAAAGATCTTGCACAGTCAAGTTTGTGGTGGAATGGGCCAGAGTGGCTAAAACTTGGAAGAGAAAACTGGCCTAATCAGCCTATTGTAGGAGAATGCCAGGCTCAAGAAGAATGGGTGAGTGAAATGAGAAAATGCACTGTGAACAGTTGTCAAGTTATGCAGCAGGACCCCATATTGAGGCTTGAGGACATTAGCAGTCTGAAAAGGTTGTTAAGAGTGACAGCATGGGTATATAGATTTACCAACAATATTAAGGGAGAAACAAGAAAGGAAGGAATTCTGAACAGTAAGGAGATTCAGCATGCCAGGCAATACTGGGTCGTACTATATGTGCAGAAGGAAAAATTTGGTGAAGAGAGGGAATTGCTCACCAGCCGTCCATTACAGGTTCTACCAACACATTCTGCTCTCAGGGTTTGGATGTGTTTTTGGATCAGGATTTATTGAGAGTAGGAGGTAGACTACAGTTTCTGGGCTTCCAGAGGAGAAAAGACATCCAATTTTGCTACCTTCCGGGGGGCACTTTGTGGAACTTTTGATCCTGGATACTCATCATAAGTTGTTACATGCTGGAGTTAGAGAAGTGATAATAGAGATCAGACAACAGTTTTGGATTCCCAAAATTAGACAAGTAGTAAAAAAGGTCTTGCATAAATGTGTGGTTTGCAAGCGTTGGAGTGCAAAGCCTTATTATGAAAAGGTGGCTCCACTTCCAAGAGAACGGTGTGTCTATACTGCCCCATTTGATGTAGTGGGAGTAGACTTTGCAGGTCCAGTCTATGTGTATGAGCAAGGGGAGTCTAACAAAGGTTATATATGTCTTTTCACACGTGCTACCACCAGAGCAATCCATTTGGAGTTGGTAAGCAACTTAAGTAGTGATGTATTTCTTTTGGCCTTTAAAAGGTTTGTGAACAGAAGGGGTTTCCAAATAAAATCATATCGGATAATGCAACAACCTTCAAAAAGGCTGCAAAGGAACTCCAAGAAGTTTGGTCCTTGCTAAAAGAGGGAGGATTCCAATCCTACTTTTCACACCAAGGGGTACAGTGGGAGTTTATTTTGAGAGAGCACCATGGTGGGGAGGATTTTGGGAAAGGCTAGTGAGAAGTGTAAAGTGTCCATTAAAGAAACTTTTAGCTAATGCTCATTTGAGCAAAGAAGAATTCTGCACTGTTTTGTGTGAAGTAGAAGCAATGGTGAACCGTAGGCCTATCACTTTTGTTTATAACAGTATGCAGGATGCAGAGCCATTGACACCAAATCATTTTCTTTGTGGTAAACGATTAACATCAAGCCCCAGTGTGCCAGAAGACTTGCAGCCTATCCAGAGCACTCAAGGAGAGTTAACCAGAAGGTTCAGGTACCTTGAAGAGCTACAAGATCAGTTATGGAAGAGGTGGCAGATGGAATACTTGCCAGAACTCAATTATTACCCATCAGGCAATGTAAAGGGCTCCAATGCAAATTGTATCAAGGTGGGAAAAGTGGTAATGATTGGGGATGAAAGACCAAGGCAATGCTGGAAGCTTGGCATAATTGAAGAGTTGTTTGTTGGCAAAGACGATTTAGTTAGATCTGCACTGGTAAAGATTTCAGGAGGAAAATTAAAGAGACCCATACAAAAACTCTATGCTTTAGAAATCAGCAAAAACACGAATAGTCAAGATGAAACATTTGAGTTACAACCTCATGGAGAAGGCTTGGCTAAACTTGCAGAAGGTAATGACAACAATACTTCTTCGGTGGGGAGTGTTAGAAAATCTAGAAGAGGAAGAACCATTGTTGTCCCAAGGTGATATGATGACTAAGCTGATTGATGCAGCAATGCTTGTATATATTAAGTTAAGGTGTATATATATCCATTTCATAATTGTAAGGTTAGTGAAAAATTCACTTAATTTAGAGCTAGCATTTTTGGGCTCTTGTGGCATTATTTTTTGGGGCGCTGCGCGTCTTTTCTACTCGTTTGTGGAATGCGGTACTTAGAGGGTGTGGTCTTATAGAGAGCTCTCTTGCAATTCAGTTTGGTTGTTTAGATACAAGATTGTTGCATCGTGCAATGGTGCAGGTTGTGTTGTTGTTACAAGGTTTAGAAAGCAGGCCATAAATAGTGCCCCTTTTTTTTTATCTTAAATTCATGCAACTGAGGCCTAAGGTAGGCCCACATCGAGTCAGCAACCCTGAGGTAGGACGTAATAGGACCTCCAAGTCCGTAAGTTTTTAATCTAGCTTAGCTTGGCCGTTCACGGCTCAGCTGGATTTTGAACCCAATAAAAAAAAATAATAACATGGTCTTCAGAACCTGATTCTAGCCCAAGACTGAGTCAGTGACTTTTTTCCGGAAAGTTCTGATTGTGCAAATTGTAGCCCAAGTTAGGCCTAGACGGGTTGAGCATAATTGAGTTAAGGTCCCAGGGTAGAAAGTTTGGTCACCCAATTCCGAAACTTGGCCTCTCGTCTGTCGTTGTTTTGGGCCTACATTTTACCAGTTTCGTTAATTTTGGTTTATTATTGAGTTAAAGTCCTAGGGTAGAAAGTTTGGTCGCCCAATTGCAAAATTTGGCCACTCGTCTGTCGTTGTTTTGGGCTACATTTTTACCGGTTTGGTTAATTTTGGTTTATTATTCGTAGGCAAAGGTTGCAGACTTCGGTGCGCCAGTTACTTGGGTGGAAAATTTGGTATTCCATACTGATGATTGGTCAGTATCCCAACCAAGCAATTCGGTTTATTTGAAAAAAGCAAAATTTGCGTTTGATCAGTTTGGTTAAGTATTTTTGCCAATTCAGCTTATTTAGCATTGAGCCCAATTGTTGTTTTCATTGAAGATGAGTGCAGCTGAATTGAACAAGTTTAAAAAAAGGAGAAGCGCCTACAAAGGTCTAATTACAAAGGTCATTGCCACTATAGATTCTGGCTTGGGATATATTAAAGAAACGGTTTGGTAAGCAGAGATCTTAATTAAAAGCCACCTCCGTGAACTTTTAGCTATACCTCCTGTTAATAATCCCAATAGTGTCAAGGAGTTACGGCAGTTATATGATGAATTTGAAGTTAGAACTAGGTCCCTGGACAACTTGGGTGTAGGAATGGAAAGGTATGGTATAATGTTGGTCACTATACTGGAGTCTAAATTGCCTAGCTCAATTTTGCTTGAATTAAGTATGAGACACTCTACACAACATGCGTACATCCCCCTTCAGCAGATGTTAAGTCTTTTAGGCACAGAATTAGCAAGACGAGAGGGAATTGAGTTTGCACAGTGGGATGTTAAACAAGGGGACAAAGGCAGGCACAGCACCAAGGTTTCTACAAAAAGGAATAGCCCAGGTACAGTGTCAGCTCTACATGGATCCTTTGAGAATAAATTAAAGGGAATCAAGGAATGCATATTTTGCGAAGGAAACCACAAGTCATATAAATGTGAGGTGGCTGAGGCTTTACCCTTTGAGGAGAGAAAGGACAGGGTAACTAAGTCCACAGCATGTTTTAAATGTTTTTTGAAAGGTCACAGAGCAAGGTTTTGTAAGTTTAAAATTTTGTGCAAAAAATGTCATGGCAGGCATCAGCCATTATTGTGTGAAAACACTCCTAGTAGGCCTACCCCAGAAGTAGAGACATCAGTGGCACATGCCACTGCTATGCAAGGGAGTAAAAGTAAAGGGGGATTATTGGAAACAGCTGCAGCCTATTAATTGGGAATGATGGAGAAGCTACTGTAAGAGTGTTGTTTGATAATGGTAGCCAGTGTAGCTTTATCAAGACCAGAATTTCCAGAAAATTGAAGTTTAAAGAACTTAAGAGGGAAAATTTAAGAATTTCTGGGTTTGGGGGTTCCGTTCAAAACCGAACCAAAGTTAAGAAGGTAGAAGTTCTGGTTAAGCGGTTATTACCCAAAGTCCCACTATCAAGGTCCAAGCTGTACAGATTGAGGAACTTTGTGCTCCAGTCACTACTTGTTTAGATATGGCATGTGTCCAAGAATTGCAAGTTAAAGGAATTAATTTGGGCAATAATAAGTTTGAAGGAACAGAAGATATTAGTCTTTTGATTGGAGCTGACTATTATTGGGACTTCATCACTGGTAATATTGTCCGCACATCTCGAGGCCCGGTAGCTATTGAAAGTAAGCTAGGCTGGATGCTACATGGTAGCTATTGCAATGAAATGGAGGTTAAAGCTCTTTTTGTTAAGATTGAGAAGAACAACCATGGTTTGGAAAGGCATTTGAAAGCGTTTTGGGAACTTGAATCCAATGGCATAAAGGACAAACAGGCAAATACAGTGAACAGTGATGTTTTAGAGCAATTTGAAAAAGGGATTGGGTTTAGAGATCGTTGCTATGAAGTTGGCCTCCCTTGGAAGGATTCTTGTAAACCCGGTTCAAACCTTCAGCTAGCTAATCGGAGGTTGGAGACTTCATTGTACAGGCTAAGAAAAAATGAGGAGTTGTTAATTGAACACAATGAGGCCATCCTAAGCTATGTAAGGGAGGGCTATGCTGAAAGGGTGCAAGGTGAGCTGGTGAGCCAGGAGGCACATTATCTGCCACACCATGCAGTGGTACGGCGAGACAAAACTACCACCAAACTGAGGGTAGTTTTTGATGGCTCAGCCAAGGACAAAGGTGGTGTGTCCTTGAATGACTGTTTGGATGCTGGGCCAAATTTAAATGCAGATTTATTTTCCTTGTTACTGAGATTCAGGTTTGGTAGAGTAACATTGACTGCAGATGTGAAACAAGCCTTTTTGCGGATAAAGTTAAAACCAGAGTACAGAGATGCAGTAAGGTATCTGTGGGTGGATACGAAAGACTTTTTGGAAAATGACTCTAAGGTTTAAGCATATAGAATGAAGTCAGTGTTGTTTGGCCTCAGCTCTAGTCCATTTCTGTTGGCAGCTACTATGCAGTACCATTTTAAGAAATATTCTGAAGTCTATCCTAACACTATTGAACACATAAGGAAAAATTTTTATGTTGGTGATTTGCTGTGTTCCGTGGATAATACAGAAATGGCTAAACAGATATTCATGGAGGCTAGAGCTATAATGAGGGAGGCTGGCATGGAGCTTAGAAAATGGCAGGCCAATTATTCTCAATTACAAGAGTTATGAGTCAGTCCTGTGTAGTACCTGATGCAGCAGAAAGTATTGAGGATTCTGGTATTAAGGAGTTGTGGGCAATAGACGCAAAAGTGCTAGGCATTGTTTGGCAGCAAGGAGAGGATTTGTTTACCTTCAATGGGAAATCTTTAGTAGAGCTGGCTGAGAATGAGACAAGGTGGACAAAACGTACAGCGCTTAGTTTGGCTTCAAAGGTCTTTGATCCTCTTGGATTCCTGGCTCCATTTGTGATACAGTAAAAAATTTGGTTTCAGACCTCTGGGAAATTGGACTTGGTTGGGACCAAGAATTACTTGATCATATGGTGGTAAGGTGGAAATATTGGTTCAAAGAATTGACATATCTTGGAGACATTGAAATCCCAAGATGGTACTTTGGAGAGTTGAACAATAGTCCAGACAATTTGGAGCTGCACATCTTTTGTGATGCAAGTGAGGAAGCCTATGCAACTTGTATTTGTATAAGAGGCACATTGAAAGAGGAAGTAAGTTGCAGGTTGGTTGCTGCAAAGAGCAGAGTAGCACCTCTGTAAAGGCTTTCTGTTCCAAGGTTGGAATTGATGGGTGCAGTTATTGCTAGTCGGCTTGCAGTTACAGTGCAAAAGTCTTTGGCCCTCTATGAAATTCCAAGCTATTATTGGACAGACTCCACTATAGTTTGGCACTGGTTAAGAAGTCAGGCAAGGAAATGGAAACCATTTGTTGCCAATAGGGTGGAGGAAATTCAAGCACATACAGAGCCCAAGCAATGGAAGCATTGTCCAGGCACCCAAAACCCAGCTGATTTACCAACACGAGGAATTTCAGTGAAAGATCTTGCACAGTCAAGTTTGTGGTGGAATGGGCCAGAGTGGCTAAAACTTGGAAGAAGAAACTGGCCTAATCAGCCTATTGTAGGAGAATGCCAGGCTCAAGAAGAATGGGTGAGTGAAATGAGAAAATGCACTGTGAACAGTTGTCAAGTTATGCAGCAGGACCCCATATTGAGGCTTGAGGACATTAGCAGTCTGAAAAGGTTGTTAAGAGTGACAGCATGGGTATATAGATTTACCAACAATATTAAGGGAGAAACAAGAAAGGAAGGAATTCTGAACAGTAAGGAGATTCAGCATGCCAGGCAATACTGGGTCGTACTATATGTGCAGAAGGAAAAATTTGGTGAAGAGAGGGAATTGCTCACCAGCCGTCCATTACAGGTTCTACCAACACATTCTGCTCTCATGGGTTTGGATGTGTTTTTGGATCAGGATTTATTGAGAGTAGGAGGTAGACTACAGTTTCTGGGCTTCCAGAGGAGAAAAGACATCCAATTTTGCTACCTTCCGGGGGGCACTTTGTGGAACTTTTGATCCTGGATACTCATCATAAGTTGTTACATGCTGGACTTAGAGAAGTGATAATAGAGATCAGACAACAGTTTTGGATTCCCAAAATTAGACAAGTAGTAAAAAAGGTCTTGCATAAATGTGTGGTTTGCAAGCGTTGGAGTGCAAAGCCTTATTATGAAAAGGTGGCTCCACTTCCAAGAGAACGGTGTGTCTATACTGCCCCATTTGATGTAGTGGGAGTAGACTTTGCAGGTCCAGTCTATGTGTATGAGCAAGGGGAGTCTAACAAAGGTTATATATGTCTTTTCACACGTGCTACCACCAGAGCAATCCATTTGGAGTTGGTAAGCAACTTAAGTAGTGATGTATTTCTTTTGGCCTTTAAAAGGTTTGTGAACAGAAGGGGTTTCCAAATAAAATCATATCGGATAATGCAACAACCTTCAAAAAGGCTGCAAAGGAACTCCAAGAAGTTTGGTCCTTGCTAAAAGAGGGAGGATTCCAATCCTACTTTTCACACCAAGGGGTACAGTGGGAGTTTATTGTTGAGAGAGCACCATGGTGGGGAGGATTTTGGGAAAGGCTAGTGAGAAGTGTAAAGTGTCCATTAAAGAAACTTTTAGCTAATGCTCATTTGAGCAAAGAAGAATTCTGCACTGTTTTGTGTGAAGTAGAAGCAATGGTGAACCGTAGGCCTATCACTTTTGTTTATAACAGTATGCAGGATGCAGAGCCATTGACACCAAATCATTTTCTTTGTGGTAAACGATTAACATCAAGCCCCAGTGTGCCAGAAGACTTGCAGCCTATCCAGAGCACTCAAGGAGAGTTAACCAGAAGGTTCAGGTACCTTGAAGAGCTACAAGATCAGTTATGGAAGAGGTGGCAGATGGAATACTTGCCAGAACTCAATTATTACCCATCAGGCAATGTAAAGGGCTCCAATGCAAATTGTATCAAGGTGGGAAAAGTGGTAATGATTGGGGATGAAAGACCAAGGCAATGCTGGAAGCTTGGCATAATTGAAGAGTTGTTTGTTGGCAAAGACGATTTAGTTAGGTCTGCACTGGTAAAGATTTCAGGAGGAAAATTAAAGAGACCCATACAAAAACTCTATGCTTTAGAAATCAGCAAAAACACGAATAGTCAAGATGAAACATTTGAGTTACAACCTCATGGAGAAGGCTTGGCTAAACTTGCAGAAGGTAATGACAACAATACTTCTTCGGTGGGGAGTGTTAGAAAATCTAGAAGAGGAAGAACCATTGTTGTCCCAAGGTGATATGATGACTAAGCTGATTGATGCAGCATTGCTTGTATATATTAAGTTAAGGTGTATATATATCCATCTCATAATTGTAAGGTTAGTGAAAAATTCACTTAATTTAGAGCTAGCATTTTTGGGCTCTTGTGGCATTATTTTTTGGGGCGCTGCGCGTCTTTTCTACTCGTTTGTGGAATGCGGTACTTACAGGGTGTGGTCTTATAGAGAGCTCTCTTGCAATTCAGTTTGGTTGTTTAGATACAAGATTGTTGCATCGTGCAATGGTGCAGGTTGTGTTGTTGTTACAAGGTTTAGAAAGCAGGCCATAAATAGTGCCCCTTTTGTTTTTTATCTTAAATTCATGCAACTGAGGCCTAAGGTAGGCCCACATCGAGTCAGCAACCCTGAGGTAGGACGTAATAGGACCTCCAAGTCCGTAAGTTTTTAATCTAGCTTAGCTTGGCCGTTCACGGCTCAGCTGGGATTTTGAACCCAATAAAAAAAAATAATAACATGGTCTTTCAGAACCTGATTCTAGCCCAAGACTGAGTCAGTGACTTTTTCCGGAAAGTTCTGATTGTGCAAATTGTAGCCCAAGTTAGGCCTAGACGGGTTGAGCATAATTGAGTTAAGGTCCCAGGGTAGAAAGTTTGGTCACCCAATTCCGAAACTTGGCCTCTCGTCTGTCGTTGTTTTGGGCCTACATTTTTACCGGTTTCGTTAATTTTGGTTTATTATTGAGTTAAAGTCCTAGGGTAGAAAGTTTGGTCGCCCAATTGCAAAATTTGGCCACTCGTCTGTCGTTGTTTTGGGCCTACATTTTTACCGGTTTGGTTAATTTTGGTTTATTATTCGTAGGCAAAGGTTGCAGACTTCGGTGCGCCAGTTACTTGGGTGGAAAATTTGGTATTCCATACTGATGATTGGTCAGTACCCAACCAAGCAATTCAGTTTATTTGAAAAAAGCAAAATTTGCGTTTGATCAGTTTGGTTAAGTATTTTTGCCAATTCAGCTTATTTAGCATTGAGCCCAATTGTTGTTTGCATTGAAGATGAGTGCAGCTGAATTGAACAAGTTTAAAAAAAGGAGAAGCGCCTACAAAGGTCTAATTACAAAGGTCATTGCCACTATAGATTCTGCTATAGAGCAAGAGGATTTAAGCTTAGTGACTGCGCAGCTTTCCATATTAGAAACTAAAAAGGTTGCTCTAAGTGAAGTAAATGTTAAAATTGAGGCTCTTATAGAAAGGATGAAATAGAAAATAACATAATTTACTTTGAAGAGATTATTGATGATATAATTAAAGTATGCCACCGAGCAAAAGAGTTTAGCAGCTCAGTACAGTTAGAGACCAGGTCTAATAATGAAACACAACCCTCAACAAATGGTGTTTGTGAAGTTAAGGTTAACAGATCTGCAGTTCAATTACCGAGGCTTGTACTCAAAACATTTTCTGGGAGTATTCAGGAATGGCAAGATGGGCAGACAGTTTTCAATCAGCAGTTCATTCTAGTCAAGTGTTAAGTGCGGTGGAGAAGTTTAATTATTTGCAGTCCCTCTTGGAAGGGGAGGCAGCAAAGACAATAGCAGGATTAGCATTAACAGAGGCTAATTATAATGTGGCTTGGGATATATTAAAGAAACGGTTTGGTAAGCAGAGATCTTAATTAAAAGCCACCTCCGTGAACTTTTAGCTATACCTCCTGTTAATAATCCCAATAGTGTCAAGGAGTTACGGCAGTTATATGATGAATTTGAAGTTAGAACTAGGTCCCTGGACAACTTGGGTGTAGGAATGGAAAGGTATGGTATAATGTTGGTCACTATACTGGAGTCTAAATTGCCTAGCTCAATTTTGCTTGAATTAAGTAGGAGACACTCTACACAACATGTGTACATCCCCCTTCAGCAGATGTTAAGTCTTTTAGGCACAGAATTAGCAAGACGAGAGGGAATTGAGTTTGCACAGTGGGATGTTAAACAAGGGGACAAAGGCAGGCACAGCACCAAGGTTTCTACAAAAAGGAATAGCCCAGGTACAGTGTCAGCTCTACATGGATCCTTTGAGAATAAATTAAAGGGAATCAAGGAATGCATATTTTGCGAAGGCAACCACAAGTCATATAAATGTGAGGTGGCTGAGGCTTTACCCTTTGAGGAGAGAAAGGACAGGGTAACTAAGTCCACAGCATGTTTTAAATGTTTTTTGAAAGGTCACAGAGCAAGGTTTTGTAAGTTTAAAATTTTGTGCAAAAAATGTCATGGCAGGCATCAGCCATTATTGTGTGAAAACACTCCTAGTAGGCCTACCCCAGAAGTAGAGACATCAGTGGCACATGCCACTGCTATGCAAGGGAGTAAAAGTAAAGGGGGATTATTGGAAACAGCTGCAGCCTATTAATTGGGAATGATGGAGAAGCTACTGTAAGAGTGTTGTTTGATATGGTAGCCAGTGTAGCTTTATCAAGACCAGAATTTCCAGAAAATTGAAGTTTAAAGAACTTAAGAGGGAAAATTTAAGAATTTCTGGGTTTGGGGGTTCCGTTCAAAACCGAACCAAAGTTAAGAAGGTAGAAGTTCTGGTTAAGCGGTTATTACCACAAAGTCCCACTATCAAGGTCCAAGCTGTAGAGATTGAGGAACTTTGTGCTCCAGTCACTACTTGTTTAGATATGGCATGTGTCCAAGAATTGCAAGTTAAAGGAATTAATTTGGGCAATAATAAGTTTGAAGGAACAGAAGATATTAGTCTTTTGATTGGAGCTGACTATTATTGGGACTTCATCACTGGTAATATTGTCCGCACATCTCGAGGCCCGGTAGCTATTGAAAGTAAGCTAGGCTGGATGCTACATGGTAGCTATTGCAATGAAATGGAGGTTAAAGCTCTTTTTGTTAAGATTGAGGAGAACACCATGGTTTGGAAAGGCATTTGAAAGCGTTTTGGGAACTTGAATCCATGGCATAAAGGACAAACAGGCAAGTACAGTGAACAGTGATGTTTTAGAGCAATTTGAAAAAGGGATTGGGTTTAGAGATGGTTGCTATGAAGTTGGCCTCCCTTGGAAGGATTCTTGTAAACCCGGTTCAAACCTTCAGCTAGCTAATCGGAGGTTGGAGACTTCATTGTACAGGCTAAGAAAAAATGAGGAGTTGTTAATTGAACACAATGAGGCCATCCTAAGCTATGTAAGGGAGGGCTATGCTGAAAGGGTGCAAGGTGAGCTGGTGAGCCAGGAGGCACATTATCTGCCACACCATGCAGTGGTACGGCGAGACAAAACTACCACCAAACTGAGGGTAGTTTTTGATGGCTCAGCCAAGGACAAAGGTGGTGTGTCCTTGAATGACTGTTTGGATGCTGGGCCAAATTTAAATGCAGATTTATTTTCCTTGTTACTGAGATTCAGGTTTGGTAGAGTAGCATTGACTGCAGATGTGAAGCAAGCCTTTTTGCGGATAAAGTTAAAACCAGAGGACAGAGATGCAGTAAGGTATCTGTGGGTGGATACGAAAGACTTGTTGGAAAATGACTCTAAGGTTTAAGCATATAGAATGAAGTCAGTGTTGTTTGGCCTCAGCTCTAGTCCATTTCTGTTGGCAGCTACTATGCAGTACCATTTTAAGAAATATTCTGAAGTCTATCCTAACACTATTGAACACATAAGGAAAAATTTTTATGTTGGTGATTTGCTGTGTTCCGTGGATAATACAGAAATGGCTAAACAGATATTCATGGAGGCTAGAGCTATAATGAGGGAGGCTGGCATGGAGCTTAGAAAATGGCAGACCAATTATTCTCAATTACAAGAGTTATGAGTCAGTCCTGTGTAGTACCTGATGCAGCAGAAAGTATTGAGGATTCTGGTATTAAGGAGTTGTGGGCAATAGACGCAAAAGTGCTAGGCATTGTTTGGCAGCAAGGAGAGGATTTGTTTACCTTCAATGGGAAATCTTTAGTAGAGCTGGCTGAGAATGAGACAAGGTGGACAAAACGTACAGCGCTTAGTTTGGCTTCAAAGGTCTTTGATCCTCTTGGATTCCTGGCTCCATTTGTGATAAAGTAAAAAATTTGGTTTCAGACCTCTGGGAAATTGGACTTGGTTGGGACCAAGATTACTGATCATATGGTGGTAAGGTGGAAATATTGGTTCAAAGAATTGACATATCTTGGAGACATTGAAATCCCAAGATGGTACTTTGGAGAGTTGAACAATAGTCCAGACAATTTGGAGCTGCACATCTTTTGTGATGCAAGTGAGGAAGCCTATGCAACTTGTATTTGTATAAGAGGCACATTGAAAGAGGAAGTAAGTTGCAGGTTGGTTGCTGCAAAGAGCAGAGTAGCACCTCTGTAAAGGCTTTCTGTTCCAAGGTTGGAATTGATGGGTGCAGTTATTGCTAGTCGGCTTGCAGTTACAGTGCAAAAGTCTTTGGCCCTCTATGAAATTCCAAGCTATTATTGGACAGACTCCACTATAGTTTGGCACTGGTTAAGAAGTCAGGCAAGGAAATGGAAACCATTTGTTGCCAATAGGGTGGAGGAAATTCAAGCACATACAGAGCCCAAGCAATGGAAGCATTGTCCAGGCACCCAAAACCCAGCTGATTTACCAACACGAGGAATTTCAGTGAAAGATCTTGCACAGTCAAGTTTGTGGTGGAATGGGCCAGAGTGGCTAAAACTTGGAAGAGAAACTGGCCTAATCAGCCTATTGTAGGAGAATGCCAGGCTCAAGAAGAATGGGTGAGTGAAATGAGAAAATGCACTGTGAACAGTTGTCAAGTTATGCAGCAGGACCCCATATTGAGGCTTGAGGACATTAGCAGTCTGAAAAGGTTGTTAAGAGTGACAGCATGGGTATATAGATTTACCAACAATATTAAGGGAGAAACAAGAAAGGAAGGAATTCTGAACAGTAAGGAGATTCAGCATGCCAGGCAATACTGGGTCGTACTATATGTGCAGAAGGAAAAATTTGGTGAAGAGAGGGAATTGCTCACCAGCCGTCCATTACAGGTTCTACCAACACATTCTGCTCTCAAGGGTTTGGATGTGTTTTTGGATCAGGATTTATTGAGAGTAGGAGGTAGACTACAGTTTCTGGGCTTCCAGAGGAGAAAAGACATCCAATTTTGCTACCTTCCGGGGGGCACTTTGTGGAACTTTTGATCCTGGATACTCATCATAAGTTGTTACATGCTGGAGTTAGAGAAGTGATAATAGAGATCAGACAACAGTTTTGGATTCCCAAAATTAGACAAGTAGTAAAAAAGGTCTTGCATAAATGTGTGGTTTGCAAGCGTTGGAGTGCAAAGCCTTATTATGAAAAGGTGGCTCCACTTCCAAGAGAACGGTGTGTCTATACTGCCCCATTTGATGTAGTGGGAGTAGACTTTGCAGGTCCAGTCTATGTGTATGAGCAAGGGGAGTCTAACAAAGGTTATATATGTCTTTTCACACGTGCTACCACCAGAGCAATCCATTTGGAGTTGGTAAGCAACTTAAGTAGTGATGTATTTCTTTTGGCCTTTAAAAGGTTTGTGAACAGAAGGGGTTTCCCAAATAAAATCATATCGGATAATGCAACAACCTTCAAAAAGGCTGCAAAGGAACTCCAAGAAGTTTGGTCCTTGCTAAAAGAGGGAGGATTCCAATCCTACTTTTCACACCAAGGGGTACAGTGGGAGTTTATTGTTGAGAGAGCACCATGGTGGGGAGGATTTTGGGAAAGGCTAGTGAGAAGTGTAAAGTGTCCATTAAAGAAACTTTTAGCTAATGCTCATTTGAGCAAAGAAGAATTCTGCACTGTTTTGTGTGAAGTAGAAGCAATGGTGAACCGTAGGCCTATCACTTTTGTTTATAACAGTATGCAGGATGCAGAGCCATTGACACCAAATCATTTTCTTTGTGGTAAACGATTAACATCAAGCCCCAGTGTGCCAGAAGACTTGCAGCCTATCCAGAGCACTCAAGGAGAGTTAACCAGAAGGTTCAGGTACCTTGAAGAGCTACAAGATCAGTTATGGAAGAGGTGGCAGATGGAATACTTGCCAGAACTCAATTATTACCCATCAGGCAATGTAAAGGGCTCCAATGCAAATTGTATCAAGGTGGGAAAGTGGTAATGATTGGGGATGAAAGACCAAGGCAATGCTGGAAGCTTGGCATAATTGAAGAGTTGTTTGTTGGCAAAGACGATTTAGTTAGGTCTGCACTGGTAAAGATTTCAGGAGGAAAATTAAAGAGACCATACAAAAACTCTATGCTTTAGAAATCAGCAAAAACACGAATAGTCAAGATGAAACATTTGAGTTACAACCTCATGGAGAAGGCTTGGCTAAACTTGCAGAAGGTAATGACAACAACTTCTTCGGTGGGGAGTGTTAGAAAATCTAGAAGAGGAAGAACCATTGTTGTCCCAAGGTGATATGATGACTAAGCTGATTGATGCAGCATTGCTTGTATATATTAAGTTAAGGTGTATATATATCCATCTCATAATTGTAAGGTTAGTGAAAAATTCACTTAATTTAGAGCTAGCATTTTTG
>JAJOZX010015675.1:0-58446 GCA_023014485.1 Bathynomus jamesi | reverse complement strand
TACATCTCCATGCCAGAGAATCAAATCTCTAATGCGCTCAGCACACCCAGAAGGGCCCTGGCCACGGACGCAGCAAGCATTCCATAGGAAATCACAGAAGTACTGCCTAAGGGCGGCCCAATAGTGGTGCTGAAGGGGCCAATGGCGGCGCCTCTTCGAAGATGCAAAAGTCATATTGGAGCGGTAGGGAAGGAAACAGCTATACGATTGTGATCGGAGGTCCCCACGGAAGAAAGATTCAAAGAGAAAGAAAAAGGATGAGAGGTAAAAAATAGGGCAAACATTCTGAATTTAACTATAATGTAACCGGAATGCGAGTAGGGTAATCTACTCAAATCATTTAGGATAGAAAAGTTATAAGCGACTTCACCAGGGTTGAAAGTGAAATGTGAAGAGAGCCAAAACTGGTGGCGAACATATACACCCCCACACACCCCCACACACGTGTGTGTCTATATACATATATAAACACACTCCCCACGTGTGTATATACATATATATATACACACTCCCCACGTGCGTATATACATATATATATACACACTCCCCACGTGCGTATATACATATATATGTTAACCCCCCCTTTATGGCCCTGAGTCGGTTCGGATTCGACGGGAGTTCTAGTTAGGAGGCAAGCAACGGATGTTTCTTCTTTATACTTTTCTATAATTCTTTTCGGTCGCCTTAAATGGTGGGTCGCCACTGTTAAACCCTTGGCTACAGACTCGCCAGACTGTTATGCCAATATCTTCTATGGTGCTTGGGTTGTCTCTTTCTCTCTTAATTGGGTCGAGAATTATTAATTCTTCTCTTTTATAATTCTCTGATCTTTCTCTTATACTAAATTATCGACTTTTCTTTTAACTTGTCGACTTGACTAAGTTCTGAAGAGAGCACGGCTCGAAGGAAAAGATAAAAACTTTCTCTTACATTTAGTTTACTTCTAAAAATGTACAGTTAGTTCTCTGAATTTACAAGGGTAGAGGTTCGACCTCTTTCGACCATGGCTCAGGCCGGAATCTAAAAAGTTAAGTTAAGGAGGCAAGGGGCCTCTGCCCCCTCCTAATGAGGTGCTAATATGAAGTCTAATGCAGAAGAGCCTTAAAATGAAGTGGCAGAAGAAGTGGTTCTAATTTTACAAGTTCATGTATAATATAGCTTAAACGTTTGGGGGAGACAGTCGAAGGTTAAGTTTCCCCCCTTTTTTTTTAAACACATGATCAGATGTTTTAAATGATTGCAAATAAAAATTTTAAAAAAATAAAATAAAAACTAATTTGTATTTTTTTCGCCGTCTACATTTTTGAAGGCGATATCATTTCGTGATAGTACACAAGTACAAATTGAGTACACGACTGAGTACGTATTAATTTTGGTTCATTACAATTACAATTACAATTACCAATTAATTCATATTCACTTGTTGTTTAATTACACTTCCATTTTAAAGTACATTCTTACATGATAAATTAAATCATTACATTTGATTACAGTTTCACTGAAGTACATTACAAGTTATTATTAATTACAGTGTTTTTATATATTTATATATGGTTAGACTAGATGGTTATTAGTACAACACAAGTACATAAGACATGACACACATGATATAACATAATATGTTATAAATGTTATAAATTTGAAATCAGAGCGAACGGAGGTATTTTTTATCTTTGAGGCGCTCGATTCTGTCGTCGTGAGTGGAATTTTATAACTTCTTAACTCAGCATTTTTGAGTTCAACTCGGGAGGTCATATAATTAAAAATAAAATGAAAAAAAAATACGAGAACGTTTTTTCGCGTTCTCGAACGAACTGCGAAAGTTTTGCATTTCATGATTGACACGAGTAAACATAGACTGATAAGTTGATAGGGCATAAGTAGACAATAGGTAGATGAATAAGTAATAAAATTAATAAAGGATAGCGGTCAAGAAAGAACATGAATGTAAGAATGAGTATGGTTGAATAATAATTATATTTATACTACATAACATAAATAATGACTTCTATAGAGTGTTTTGTCCTTAGGGAAATAAATGACGGGAAAATGTGACGTCATAGTTATTGAATTTTTACATATAATTAGGAAGATTTACAAGAACGAATTATAGAGAAAGAGTGGGAAACGTAAAGAGAATAAAGTTATTTTATGACGTCATAGTGTATAAGTCATTATTAGAAAAGATGAATTAGAGACAAAGAGTGGGTAGTAATGACTAAGAAGTACAACTACGGGTTCCAATCCTGTTACATGCAATGTGTATGCATAATCTAGGGTCGAGGGTGAGATGCAAGACAATTCATAATTAATTATAATAACTTCTATAACAAATGGAAAATGGATAATGGATACGACTAAACCATAAAGGGTAGATCGTAGGGTTGTGACACGAACAAAAATAGGAAGCTACAAGTAAAATTATTATCCAAACTCGCGTTAAGCGATTTTGGTTCTTATGTAAAAATGGACATTCGAACATAAAACTATACGAACATAAGTTCTGCATGAAGACAATGAATCCATATAATGATGGTGTAGGAATTGTTCATTGTTCACTTTTTACATATATATACATACACTCCCCACGTGCGTATATACATATATATATATATATATATACACTCCCCACGTGCGTATATACATATATACACACTCCCCACGAGCGTATATACATATATATATATATACACCACACGTGCGTATATACATATATACACACACTCCCCACGTGCGTATATACATATATATATATACACACACTCCCCACGTGCGTATATACATATATACACACACTACGCGTGCGTATATACACATATATATACACACTCCCCACGTGCGTATATACATATATATATATATACATACACCCCACGTGCGTATATACATATATATATACTCCCCACGTGCGTATATACATATATATATACACACTCCCCCGTGCGTATATACATATACAAACTCCCCACGTGCGTATATACATATACAAACTCCCCACGTGCGTATATACATATACAAACACTCCCCACGTGCGTATATACACACTCCCCATGCGTATATACATATATATATATACACACTCCCCACGTGCGTATATACATATATATATACACACCCCACGTGCGTATATACACGTATATACACTCCACGTGCGTATATATATATATATACACTCCCCACGTGCGTATATATATATTATATATACACTCCCCACGTGCGTATATATATATATATATATACACTCCCCACGTGCGTATATATATATATATATAGGGTGAACCAAATGTAGGTGGACAGTAAATGATAACGTTTATTTTGAGAATACATATTTAATTTTTTTGTATACTATAATACAAAATAAAATTTAAATAAATTTAGTTATAATATTTAATATAATAAAACACAAACACCATAGTTATAATGAACACCATAGTTATAATATAATATAACACAAACCGTATTCAACCTACTGTCCACCTACTTTTGGTTCACCGTGTATACACCCCACGTGCGTATATATATATATATATACACCCCACGTGCGTATATACATATATATATACACTCCCCACGTGCGTATATACATATATATACACTCCCCACGTGCGATAATACATATATATACACACTCCCCACGTGCGTATACATATATATATACACACTCCCCACGTGCGTATACATATATATATATACACACTCCCCACGTGCGTATATACATATATATATATATATATACACACACTCCCCACGTGCGTATATACATATATATATACACACCCCACGTGCGTATATACATATATATATATACACCCCACGTGTGCATATACATATATATACACACCCCACGTGTATATATACACATATACACCTCCACGTGTGTATATGCATACATATACACCCCCACGTGTGTATATGCATATATATACACCCCCACGTGTGTATATACATATATATACACCCCCACGTGTGTATATACATATATATACACCCCCACGTGTGTATATACATATATATACACCCCCACGTGTGTATACATATATATACCCTCCACGTGTGTATATATATACACCCTCCACGTGTGTATATATATACACCCTCCACGTGTGTATATATATACACCCTCCACGTGTGTATATATATACACCCTCCCGTGTGTATATATATACACCCTCCGTGTGTGTATATATATAAACCCTCCGTGTGTGTGTATATATACACCCTCCGTGTGTGTGTATATATACACCCTCCGTGTGTGTATATATACACCCTCCGTGTGTGTATATATATCACCCTCCGTGTGTGTATATATATACACCCTCCGTGTGTGTATATATACACCCTCCGTGTATATATATATATCCCTCCACGTGTATATATATATATATACCCTCCACGTGTGTATATATATATATACCCTCCACGTGTATATATATATATATATATACCCTCCACGTGTATATATATATATATACCCTCCACGTGTATATATATATATATACCCTCCACGTGTATTATATATATATACCCTCCACGTGTATATATATATATATACCCTCCACGTGTATATATATATATACACCCTCCACGTGTATATATATATACACCCTCCACGTGTATATATATATAT
Source organism: Bathynomus jamesi (assembly GCA_023014485.1). Taxonomy (NCBI): domain Eukaryota; kingdom Metazoa; phylum Arthropoda; class Malacostraca; order Isopoda; family Cirolanidae; genus Bathynomus; species Bathynomus jamesi. The sequence goes on along the minus strand of JAJOZX010015675.1, from coordinate 53,819 downwards.
ACCCTCCACGTATACATATATATACACCCTCCGTGTATATATATATACACATACACCCCCACGTGTGTATATACATATATATATATATACCCCACGTGTGTATATATATATATCTATATATATATATATATATATATATACCCCACGTGTGTATATATATATATATATATATATATATATATATATATACATACCCCACGTGTGTATATATATATATATAATATATATATATATATACCCCACGTGTATATATATATATACAGCCCCACGTGTATATACATATATATATACAACCACGTGAGTATATACATATATACATCCCCCCATGTGTGTATATACATATATATATATATATACACACCCACGTGTATACATATATATATATACACACCACGTGTGTATATACGTATATATGTACACCCTCCACGTATGTATATATACACCCTCCACGTGTGTGTATATATATATATATATATACACACATATATACACACCCACGTGTACATACATATATATACACACCCACGTGTGTACATACATATATATATATATATACACACCCGTGTGTATATACATATATACACACACCCACGTGTATATACATATATACACCCCCCACGTGTGTATATACATATATACACCCCCCCACGTGTGTATATACATATATATACACCCCCCACGTGTGTATATACATATATATACACCCCCCACGTGTGTATATACATATATATACACCCCCCACGTGTGTATATACATATATATGTGTTATCCCCTCCGTCTATGGCCCTGAGTCGGTTTGGAATCGACGGGGGTTCTAGTTGGGAGGCAGCAACGGATATTTCTTCTATAACATTCTAATTCTTTTCGGTCGCCTCTTGTTAAACTCTTGGCTACAGACTCGCCAGACTGTTATGCCAATATCTTCTATGGTGCTTGGGTTGTCTCTTTCTCTCGCTTTATGGGTCGACGATTATTAATTCTTCTCTTGCTATAATACTCTGATACTTTCTCTTGGTACTAAACTTATAGATTTTTCTTTTATAACTTATCGACGTAACTAAGTTCTTCTGAAGAGAGCACGGCTCGAAGGGGAAAATAAAAAAGTTTCTCTTACATTTAGTTTACTTCTAAAAATGTACAGTTAGTTCTCTGAATTTACAAGGGTAGAGGTTCGACCTCTTTCGACCATGGCTCAGGCCGGAATCTAAAAAGTTAAGTTAAGGAGGCAAGGGGCCTCTGCCCCCTCCTAATGAGGTGCTAATATGAAGTCTAATGCAGAAGAGCCTTAAAATGAAGTGGCAGAAGAAGTGGTTCTAATTTTACAAGTTCATGTATAATATAGCTTAAACGTTTGGGGGAGACAGTCGAAGGTTAAGTTTCCCCCCTTTTTTTTTAAACACATGATCATGTTTTTAAATGATTGCAAATAAAATTTTAAAAAAATAAAAAAAAACTAATTTGTATTTTTTTCGCCGTCTACATTTTTGAAGGCGATATCATTTCGTGATAGTACACAAGTACAAATTGAGTACACGACTGAGTACGTATTAATTTTGGTTCATTACAATTACAATTACAATTACCAATTAATTCATATTCACTTGTTTAATTACACTTCCATTTTAAAGTACATTCTTACATGATAAATTAAATCATTACATTTGATTACAGTTTCACTGAAGTACATTACAAGTTATTATTAATTACAGTGTTTTTATATATTTATATATGGTTAGACTAGATGGTTATTAGTACAACACAAGTACATAAGACATGACACACATGATATAACATAATATGTTATAAATGTTATAAATTTGAAATCAGAGCGAACGGAGGTATTTTTTATCTTTGAGGCGCTCGATTCTGTCGTCGTGAGTGGAATTTTATAACTTCTTAACTCAGCATTTTTGAGTTCAACTCGGGAGGTCATATAATTAAAAATAAAATGAAAAAATAATACGAGAACGTTTTTTCGCGTTCTCGAACGAACTGCGAAAGTTTTGCATTTCATGATTGACACGAGTAACATAGACTGATAAGTTGATAGGGCATAAGTAGACAATAGGTAGATAATATAATAAAATTAATAAAGGATAGCGGTCAAGAAAGAACATGAATGTAAGAATGAGTATGGTTGAATAATAATTATATTTATACTACATAACATAAATAATGACTTCTATAGAGTGTTTTGTCCTTAGGGAAATAATGACGGGAAAATGTGACGTCATAGTTATTGAATTTTTACATATAATTAGGAAGATTTACAAGAACGAATTATAGAGAAGAGTGGGAAACGTAAAGAGAATAAAGTTATTTTATGACGTCATAGTGTATAAGTCATTATTAGAAAAGATGAATTAGAGACAAAGAGTGGGTAGTAATGACTAAGAAGTACAACTACGGGTTCCAATCCTGTTACATGCAATGTGTATGCATAATCTAGGGTCGAGGGTGAGATGCAAGACAATTCATAATTAATTATAATAACTTCTATAACAAATGGAAAATGGATAATGGATACGACTAAACCATAAAGGGTAGATCGTAGGGTTGTGACACGAACAAAAATAGGAAGCTACAAGTAAAATTATTATCCAAACTCGCGTTAAGCGATTTTGGTTCTTATGTAAAAATGGACATTCGAACATAAAACTATACGAACATAAGTTCTGCATGAAGACAATGAATCCATATAATGATGGTGTAGGAATTGTTCATTGTTCACTTTTTACATATATATACATACACTCCCCACGTGCGTATATACATATATATATATATATATATATATATATATATATATATATATACTCCCCACGTGCGTATATACATATATACACACTCCCCACGAGCGTATATACATATATATATATATACACCCCACGTGCGTATATACATATATACACACACTCCCCACGTGCGTATATACATATATATATATACACACTCCCCACGTGCGTATATACATATATAATACACACACTCCCCGCGTGCGTATATACACATATATATACACACACTCCCCACGTGCGTATATACATATATATATATATATACATACACCCCACGTGCGTATATACATATATATATACACTCCCCACGTGCGTATATACATATATATATACACACTCCCCACGTGCGTATATACATATACAAACTCCCCACGTGCGTATATACATATACAAACTCCCCACGTGCGTATACATATACAAACACTCCCCACGTGCGTATATACACACTCCCCATGCGTATATACATATATATATATACACACTCCCCACGTGCGTATATACATATATATATATACACCCCACGTGCGTATATATACATATATACACCCCACGTGCGTATATACATATATATACACTCCCCACGTGCGTATATACATATATATACACTCCCCACGTGCGATAATACATATATATACACACTCCCCACGTGCGATAATACTATATATACACACCCCACGTGCGTATATACATATATATATATATACACACACTCCCCACGTGCGTATATACATATATATACACACCCCACGTGCGTATATACATATATATATATACACCCCACGTGTGCATATACATATATATACACACCCCACGTGTATATATACACATACACCCCCACGTGTATATATACATATATACACCCCCTCCACGTGTGTATATGCATACATATACACCCCCACGTGTGTATATGCATATATATACACCCCCACGTGTGTATATACATATATATACACCCCCACGTGTGTATATACATATATATACACCCCCACGTGTGTATATATATACACCCTCCACGTGTGTATATATATACACCCTCCGTGTGTATATATATACACACTCCGTGTGTGTATATATATACACACTCCGTGTGTGTATATATATACACCCTCCGTGTGTGTATATATATACACCCTCCGTGTGTGTATATATATACACCCTCCGTGTGTGTATATATATACACCCTCCGTGTGTGTATATATACACCCTCCGTGTGTGTATATATATACACCCTCCGTGTATATATATATACCCTCCACGTGTGTATATATATATATATACCCTCCACGTATGTATATATATATATACCCTCCACGTGTGTATATATATATATATACCCTCCACGTGTGTATATATATATACCCTCAACGTGTGTATATATATATATACCCTCCACGTGTATATATATATATATACCCTCCACGTGTATATATATATATATACCCTCACGTGTATATATATACATATACCCTCCACGTGTATATATATATATATACCCTCCACGTGTAATATATATATATACACCCTCCACGTGTATATATATATATACACCCTCCACGTGTATATATATATATACACCCTCCACGTGTATATATATATACACCCTCCACGTGTATATATATTATACCCTCCACGTATACATATATATACACCCTCCGTGTATATATATATACACATCACCCCCACGTGTGATATACATATATATATATATACCCCACGTGTGTATATATATATATATAAATATATATATATATACCCCACGTGTATATATATATATATACAGCCCCACGTGTGTATATACATATATATATACAACCACGTGAGTATATACATATATACATCCCCCCATGTGTGTATATACATATATATATAATACACACCCACGTGTATACATATATAATATACACACCACGTGTGTATATACATATATATGTACACCCTCCACGTATGTATATATACACCCTCCACGTGTGTGTATATATATATATATATATACACACCCACGTGTACATACATATATATACATATATACATATATATACACACCCACGTGTGTACATACATATATATATATATACACACCCGTGTGTATATACATATATACACACACCCACGTGTATATACATATATACACCCCCCACGTGTGTATATACATATACACCCCCCCACGTGTGTATATACATATATATACACCCCCCACTTGTGTATATACATATATATACACCCCCCACGTGTGTATATACATATATATGTGTTATCCCCTCCGTCTATGGCCCTGAGTCGGTTTGGAATCGACGGGGGTTCTAGTTGGGAGGCAGCAACGGATATTTCTTCTATAACATTCTAATTCTTTTCGGTCGCCTCTTGTTAAACTCTTGGCTACAGACTCGCCAGACTGTTATGCCAATATCTTCTATGGTGCTTGGGTTGTCTCTTTCTCTCGCTTTATGGGTCGACGATTATTAATTCTTCTCTTGCTATAATACTCTGATACTTTCTCTTGGTACTAAACTTATAGATTTTTCTTTTATAACTTATCGACGTAACTAAGTTCTTCTGAAGAGAGCACGGCTCGAAGGGGAAAATAAAAAAGTTTCTCTTACATTTAGTTTACTTCTCAAAATGTACAGGTAGTGCTCTGAATTTACAGGGGTAGAGGTTCGACCTCTTTCGACCATGGCTCAGGCCGGAATCTAAAAAAAGTTAAGGAGGCAAGGGGCCTCTGCCCCCTCCTCGCAGCGAGGCTGCTAACGAGGGAGGCTCGTAATGAAGTGCTAATATGAAGAAGTGACTTAATGAAGTGCCGTAATTTTACAAATACATGTATAATATAAACCTAAATGTTTGGGGGAAGACAGTCGAAGGTTAAGTTTCCCCCTTTTAAACACATGATCAGATGTTTGAAAGATTGCAAATAAAAATTTAAAAAAATAAAAATAAAAACTAATTTGTATTTTTCGCCGTCTACATCTATGAAGGCGATATCATTTCGTAATAGTACACATAAGTACAAATTAAGTACACGACTGAGTACGTATTAATTTTGGTTCATCACAATTACGATTACAATTATGGATTACTTCACATTCGCTTATGATTGTCCATTACAGTTCTATTAAAGTACATTCTTACATTATAAATTAAATCATTACATTTAATTGCAGTTTCATTGAAGTACATTACAAGTTATTATTAATTACAGTTTCATTAAAGTACATTACGTCGTTTACCATTGTTAGTGTTTTTATATATTTATATATGGTTATACTAGATGGTTATACTATATGGTTATTAGTACAACACAAGTACATGAGCACATACGAGAATTTATTTACGAAATAATGTTATAATATGTTATAAATTTGAAATCAGAGCGAACGGAAGTATTTATCTTAGAAGCGTTCGATTCTGTCGTAGTGAGCGGAATTTGATAACAACTAAGCATTTTCGAATATCTTGGGAGGGGTGAACGCACTTAAAAATAAAAAAATAAAAATGAAAAAAATAATACGAGAACGTATTTTTGCGTTTTCGAACGAAGGCATGAAGTTTTGCATTTCACGAGAAAAAAATGAATATTTAATAAAATTGACATACGATAATGATCAAGATAAGATATAGACGTATAGGGGCGGGGTATATGGTTGAATAATAGTTATGTTTATACTACATAACATATAAATAATGACTTCTATAGAGTGTACAGTTTTTATTATGATGATGATCAAGAATTTTCATACATTGAATACTAGATATATGATGAAGGGAAATTAATGACGGGAAAATGTGAAGTCATAGTTATTGAATTTGTACGTATAGTACAAATCATTATTAGGAAGATTTACAAGAACGAATTAGAGACAAAGAGTGGGTAGTAATGACTAAGAAGTACAACTACGGGTTCCAATCCTGTTATATGCAATGTGTATGCATAATCTAGGGTCGAGGGTGAGATGCAAGACAATCATAATTAATTATACTAACTTCTATAACAAATGGAAAATGGATACGACTAAACCATAGATATGGTAGATCGTAGGGTTGTGACACGAACAAAAATAGGAAGCTACAAGTAAAATTATTATCCAAACTCGCGTTAAGCGATTTTGGTTCTTATGTAAAAATGAATATTGATTATTCATTGTTCATTTTTTACATATATATATACATATATATATATATACATACGCACCCCCACGTGTGTATAAACATATATATATATACACCCCCCACGTGTGTATATACATATATACACCCCCCACGTGTGTGTATATATATACACCCACACACCCACGTGTGTATATACATATATATATGTATATACACACGTGGGGTGTGTATATATATATATACACGTGAGGGGTTGTATATATATGTGTATATATACACGTGGGGGTGTGTACACATATATATATATATGTGTGTGTACACCCCCACGTGTATATATACATATTATATATACACCCCCCTCGTGTATATATACATATATACACCCCCACGTGTGTATATATATATATATATACACCCCACGTGTTATATATACATACATATATATATATATATATATATATATATACCGGCCCAGATTTAGCTATAGGCGAACTAGGCGATTGCCTAGGGCCTCGCGCCAAAGGGGGCCCCGCTCAAGCCGTTTTGCGCTTTCTGTTCAAGTGATATTAATGATTTAAAACTCTATGAAGAACTTAAAGTACTTTGCAGGTTTATACCTGAGAAAACAGATCTCGGAAATGCCCTTGTTTATATAGTGCAAAAACAACTAATTGAGATTTATCCTAATGTTTGTTGCACTTCCAATAGTATTAATCATGCCAGTTACTGTTGCTTCGGCTGAAAGAAGTTTCTCGCGTCTCAACCTTATTAAAACATATTTGCGTTCCACCATTTCTCAAGCTAGATTGCAATCATTAGCTATGTTATCAATAGAAAACGATATAACAAATTCATTAGATTATTCTCAATTAATTGAAGAGTTTAGCTCGAAGAAAAGTAGAAAAGCATTGCTGTAATATTCAAGGAGCATCTGAACCAAATATTAAAGCATTTATATTTAGCCTGATAAGTCGATCGCTCACTATTATAAAAAATGAAATGTCAACATCTTTTATACATCACATATGAAAAACGTTTGTATACTATGGAAAGTCATTACCTATAATATTATATAAATCAACCAACCCGATCATCCAAGCTATCCATGATTCCTGCCATTTATCCTCCAAGGCATAAGCTATGGACTTCTTGGTACGAAAACGTCTGTCTGTAACTCCACTTAACTTCGACATAACAGTATTATTTCTAATCAATTGTATATATTTCTATCGTTAGTATATGAACTGTCATTGTATTATTAATATTTGTCATATGGACTTTAGTCTGCCAAAAAACCTTTGTATTTAATATGAAAATGAAATGAATATAAAAATGAATTGTTGCGAATAGCATTAGAACAAGCAAAGTTGAACCAGTGTTTTTTAACATAAGCAGTAAGGATAAAATATGGAATGTACATCTCCATGCCAGAGAGAATCAAATCTCTAATCGTTCAGCACACCCAGAAGGGCCCTAGCCACGGACGCAGCAAGCATTCCATAGGAAATGACAGAAGTACTGCCTAAGGGCGGCCCAATAGTGGTGCTGAAGGGGCCAAGGGCGGCGCCTGTTCGAAGATGCAAAAGTCATATTGGAGCGGTAGGGAAGGAAACAGCTATACGATTGTGATCGGAGGTCCGCACCGAAGAAAGATTCAAAGAGAAAGAAAAAGGATGAGAGGTAAAAAATAGGGCAAACATTCTGAATTTATCTATAATGTAACCGGAATGCGAGTAGGGTAATCTACTCAAATCATTTAGGATAGAAAAGTTATGAGCGACTTCACCAGGGTTGACAGTGAAATGTGAAGAGAGCCAAAACTGGTGGCGAACATATACACACACGTGTGTGTGTATATACATATACACACACCCACGTGTGTATATACATACATATATATACACACACACCGACGTGTGTGTATATACATACATATATATACACCCACCCACGTGTGTATATATATATATACACACCCACCCACGTGTGTATATACATATATATATATATACACACCCACCCACGTGTGTATATACATACATATATATACACCCACCCACGTGTATATACATACATATATATATATATACCCACCCACGCGTGTATATACATACATATATATACACACCCACCCACGTGTGTATATACATACATTTATACACACCCACGTGTATATACATACATATATATACACACACCCACGTGTGTATATACATATATACACACGTGTGTATATACATACATATATATACCACACACACCCATGTGTGTATATACATACATATATATATATACACACACACACACGTGTGTGTATATACATACATATATACACACACCCACGTGTGTATATACATATATACACCCACGTGTGTATATACATATATACACCCACGTGTGTATATACATACATATATATATATACACACCCACGTGTGTATATACATACATATATATATATATATATATATACACACACCCACGTGTATATACATATATATACACACACCCACGTGTGTATATACATACATATATATATACACACACCCACGTGTGTATATACATGCATATATATATACACACACCCACGTGTGTATATACATATACAGGGTGGGCGGAAAGTAGCTCCCTATTTTGGATTGGTAAAAAAATACGTATATTATCCATTTATTTCAGAAGAAATAATATGAAAAGGTAGGCATACATGGTAGGTTTTCTCTAAAATTCAATGTGGGCTCCAACTCTTTCCACCAGCTTCTGGAGCCGCCCAGGAATGGTGTCCACTGACTTTAGCAGGAACTCCGGCGGGATGGAGGACATGACTTCCCGAATTCGGTCCTCCAGTTCTTCCAATGTCCTCGGTTTGGTGCGGTAGACTTCTTCCTTTACCCACCCCCAAAGAAAGAAGTCGCACGGTGTGGTGTCAAGTCGGGGCTCCTGGCTGGCCATTGATGTGGACCACGACGACCCATCCAACGCACAGGGAAGTGGGCATCCAGCCACTCACGGACAACAAGAGCGAAGTGCGGAGGGGCGCCATCTTGCATAAATATCAGATCGTCGATGTTCTCCCATGTGCTGACAACCGGCCAGACCTCGTTTCGCAACATAGCAGGGTACCGCTCAGCATTCATGGTGTTGCGCAGAAGGAACGGGCCCACAACCTGATCTGAGGTCATACCACACCACACCGTTACACTGAACCGATTCTGCCGTTTTTCAGCGGTAACCGTGCGACTTCTTTCTTTGGGGGTGGGTAAAGGAAGAAGTCTACCGAGGACATTGGAAGAACTGGAGGACCGAATTCGGGAAGTCATGTCCTCCATCCCGCCGGAGTTCCTGCTAAAGTCAGTGGACGCCATTCCTGGGCGGCTCCAGAAGCTGGTGGAAAGAGTTGGAGCCCACATTGAATTTTAGAGAAAACCTACCATGTATGCCTACCTTTTCATATTATTTCTTCTGAAATAAACGGATAATATACGTATTTTTTTACCAATCCAAAATAGGGAGCTACTTTCCGCCCACCCTGTATATATATATATATATATATATATACACCCACGTGTGTATATACATACATATATACACACACCCACGTGTATATACATACATATATATACACACACCCACGTGTGTATATACATATATATACACACCCACGTGTGTGTATATACATACATATATATATACACACCCACCTACGTGTGTATATACATACATATATATATACACACACCCACGTGTGTATATACACATACATATATATATATACACACCCACGTGTGTATATACATACATATATATATATACACACCCACGTGTGTGTATATACATACATATATACACACCCACCTACGTGTGTATATACATACATATATATATACACACACCCACGTGTGTATATACATACATATATACACACACCCACGTGTGTATATACATATATACACCCCCACGCGTGTATATATATATATATATACCCACGTGTGTATATATATATACACACCCACGTCTGTATATACATATATTTATATACACCCCCCCACGTGTGTATATACATATATATACACACACCCCCACGTGTGTATATACATATATATATACACACCCCACGTGTGTATACATATATATACACCCCCCCACGTGTGTATATACATATATACACACACCCACGTGTGTATATACATATATATATACACACACCCACGTGTGTATATACATATATATATACACTCCCACGTGTGTATATACATATATATATACACACTCCCACGTGTGTATATACATATATTGTTAGAATTAAAATTGTTTTAACCCAACACAGTATTTGAATACTAAACTATTATTTATTAACACTAAATTAAGATTATGAATTACTTCCCGAATCATAAATTAAATCCTGAATAATATTATTGATTCCCGCTGATAGAAATTTTATGCTATCAGAGGGTTAAACTTGTTTATAGTTTAACACCCTCTTTAGTTCGTAGTAATTGTCTTATTCTATGAAAACAAAATAAACCATTACCTTAGTAGTTTTAATTGTAAACACTTTCCTTGATAATACTTGAATATAAAAAAGATTGATTGCCTGTTTTCTGAAAGGGAAATGTTATACCTAACAGCCTTATAACAGCCTAATTTGAAATAGATGATTGAACTTAAACATGAATGCAATTTAATGCACTTTACTATGATACACCGATCAAACCTGAAGAAAAAAAACAGCAACACAGTTAGCTGGTCAAATTTGAAACAGAATTCTTCTATAACCTCACTATTCAGTGCTTTGAAACCAATTAAACCATCCAACAACTTCACTATCAAGTCTCTTTCCAAAAACCAAAAAACCAGCAGATTTAACGAGGCAGCCGGAAAAGTTTATGGTTGTAGTGGTTTGAAAATACGGAAGATATATCCGTACTGAAGTCAAACCAACCTGTGTTAAATTAATGATATGATTGAATATAAAGAGATAAGAAAATAAATCTAATAACCTCCCGACGGAGAAACTGCAATTTAAAATCTAAAATTGCAGTCAATCTTAAAATTTGATATATGACACCCACCACCAAATATTTTTTTTGTATTTTTTTTTTTTAACCTTTTTGAACCCATAACCATCTTAAATCTAATCTTAATCGTCTTCCCTATTTAGTAGGTCCTTGAGCCTCTGTTTGCAATGAATTGCAGCTTTCCTAGTAGGTCTTAAATTAGGTTTTTCTCTCTGAACATCTTTCGAATTTGGAAGGTGTTGACGAGCACCATTATGAGTAATCGAGATTTCTAATGGATACAGGTGACAAATAGGATAATTTAAAACTTCGTTATCTGATCTCTTGAGTTGAACACTTCTGACTTTATCATCGCCTACAAACAAATGCAGGATGCGTCCCATCTGCCAAATGGGTCTGGTTTTAGTAGTTGATTTAATCAAGACCACATCGCCAACTTTGATGCGATTAACCCAGTCTGATTCGTATAAATCTCGACTATGTTCTCGAAGACTCAACAGGTACTCCTCATACCACCATTGTCTAAATTGAGAATACTTTTTGTTCAATAATTCAAACGATTTGTTGAGTTCGTTATGAGTAGGGGGATTTTGTGACCATAAAGGGTCATCATCAGTTTCAAACTTGAATACCAAAGATTCCTTTTGGTGTTTAAGGAATGAATTAGGCGTTAAGCTTGATAATTCAGTCTCCGAAGAGACGTATGTTAGCGGACGAGAGTTCACAGCGTTTTGAATGCTAGTTAGCAAGGTCAGTAGATCGAAATGATCTAGAACAGAACGCCCAATGGTTTTGAAAAGGCAGCTTTTCACTACTCGAATGAGACGCTCCCAAGCAGATCCCATCCAGGCTGAATAAACTGGAAGCCGGATGTGTTTGATACCACTGGCTCGCATGTGCTCTTGAAATTAGTTAGAATTTAAAGAGTCTTCTAATGCCTTACCACCTTGAATGAAACTTTTAGCATTGTCGCTGTAAACTTTGTCGCAAACACCATATAGATTAGTGAATCTCTGGAATGAAAGCAAGAAAGATTTGGTACTCATATCAGGAAGCAGATCTAAATGTATGGCTCTTATGTGAAGACAAGTATAGAGCAAAATAAATCTTTTGACAGTTTTTCCCGAGTCAGGGTCTTTGACCCAAACGTGACCTGTGAAGTCAACCCCAACATGTTTATAGGGAGTGAACAAACGCATCTGATGCTTAGGGAAATTGGTGAATTTGGGATACTTGTAAGAAAATTGATTGTATTTTCTGCAAGTAATGCAACTTGAAATGATACGCTTGATGGTTTGTCTTGCACTAGTGATCCAAAACCCCTGCAAGCGCAGCATTGTTAAGGTGGATTGAATAGCTAAATGATTGCATCTAGAGTGACAATCTCGAACTATTAATTCAGTGAAGTGATGATGTTTACCTAGTAATATGGGATTTATGATGTCATAATCATACACGTTTGTTCTTGAAAGTCTGCCCTTGGTTCGAATCAATCTGACTTCGTCTAGAAAGAGATCCAGAGGTTAACCAGATTGGGAACTTGCTGATTGGGATTTTCTTGAACCGTTTCAAGAAATTGATTTTCTTTGTCAAAGGATTCAAGTTGCATGATATATAGCCAATACAACCTACTACCCCTATCCACGTCTACATTGGGTTTCCTCCTGCATTTGAAAACAAACCTTAGTACATAAGCCGTGATTCTATAGACTTTGTGAATGTTTGAAAACCGTTTGATGTCAAGAATGGGTTCAGTTTTACCAGCATTTAAAGTGACTGATGTAATTGTAGCTGATTGTGTCTTTAATTTGTTTGGGTTAGATAGGCACTGAAGATCATATTTAGGCCAAAAGGATGAATCTAGAACTAACCATTCAGGACCATGCATCCAGAGTTCTAGATTGTTCTCAAATTCTCTAAATGATATTCCCCGAGTAATGAGATCTGCGGGGTTTTCTTTAGTTGAGACATAATTAAATGATATTGAAATACTGAATTTAGTTTGAATTTCTTGATGCATATGTCTAATACCCTGAATTCGATTTCGAACAAACACGTTTTTTATTTTGACATTGAGGTCTGACGAAATGATCCAAGACAGCACAATTTGAGCATCAACAAAAATCTTGATATTTGAGAACTGAGCTTTAATGGATGAGAGAAATTGAGGAAGACATTTGAACGCTAGATAAACAAAGTAATTCCAAAGTAGGTAAAGTACGTCCTTGAATAGGAGCCACTTTAGCCTTGGAAAAAACTAAGTTTGATCCTGAAGGGCCAACTGCATAGACTGCAAATCCGTAACAACTGGCACTAGCGTCACAAAAAATGACGGATCAAATGTAGAATTCGGACCCCAGCCTTCTTTAGTTAGCTTTATAAGGCTAACTAACGAGAATATCATGACCTAACCTAACCAATCGTCAAGGGCGTACAGTTAACATAACGATTGGTTAGGTTAGGTCGTGATATTTTCCTTAGTTAGCCTTATAAAGCTAACTAAAGGAGGCTGGGGTCCGAATTCTACATTTGATCCAAAATGACTAATGAAGCAGAGTCGCTAGAATCGAAAGCTGAACGTTTGAAAGAAAGATTTGAAAGTTCTTGAAGATCTTTGTAAATCTTAGTCCAAACCTTCAATTCATCTTGACCGACTGTCTCATCCCAAGACAACTTAAGCTTCCACAATTTTCTCATGAGAAGCCTACCGCGAATGGTAAACTGGGAGGTAAAGGGATAATGGATCAAAAATTTTAGAAATTTGGGAAAGGATTTGGCGCTTGGTACAAGCTTCAGGGTCTAGATCATATTCTGACAGCAAGATTAAGTCCCGACTTAAATCAAAGTGATAACCCAGCACTTTTTCCAAGCATTCATGTTGAACAACATTTTGATCTTGAACCATTATGTTTTTGAGTCTAGATTGGTGTTCCATGATCTAAGGTTGAAACCTCCCTCAGACATTCTCTGATTTAAAGTGGAGTATAATTCCAGAAGTAATTCTGGATCTGAATTCGTGAAAATTAAATTATCCACATAAAAATGTTTCTTGAGAACCTCAGAGCATAAATCATCTAGATGCTGATTGGCGTGATATTTAATGACAGTTGAGTATGAAAGGTGAACTGGCCAGACCAAATACTATGGTAGTATACCGATAAGTTAATAATTGACCGTCCTCCTCCCAGAAAAAACAAAACCTATTTTTATCAACATCAAGCTTGAGCTTGATTTGAAGAAATGCCTGCTTTATATCTGAAAGGATTACGTATTGATGGGTTCTGAATGAGCATAATAAGGTAAATAGTGAATTCATGAGGCCTACACCAGGATATGCAGCTTCATTAAGAGAAGGAGCTTCACCTGTTTTCAAACTACAATTGAATACTGGCCTTATTTCAGTTGTAACTTGATCTCCTACCTTAATGACCGGCCTATGAGGTATCCAGATGTAGTTCTGATATTGGTCTGGAGTCACATCAAACCTTTCAATTATCCCATCATCTAATTGCTGTTTAAATACATCAGCATATTTAGAGTGCAAGTTTTTCTTATTGAGAAATCCAATTACCCTTTTTAGAGTTGCCAACGCTATTTTATGATTAGATGGAATACGGTTAATTAGCTCTTCATGCCACGGTAACTCCACATAATATTGGCCACCAGACAGATGTATAGAGTCATTAAATTGTTTAACCTTGATCTCATCCAAACTACCATTTGAACTCATCTATACCTATAGACTCCAATTTATATAAATTTTCCAGACCTAAGTCTAGATCGGAGTCGGATTTACAGTGACACAAAGGATTGAAATAACTTGGGGTCGGATTCATGACACAGTTCACGATAGAATGAAGACCCGGTTCATCATCGTTGAAGACCGCAAGCGAACTCTTCCCATCTCCAGACTCGTGAATCTGTAAACCATTTGAGTCCTGATTTAAACAGGGTATTTGAATATTTGAAGCTAAGCTTCGATTCGGTGTTTCACTTGAGGGGTTAGTAAGTTTAAAAAGGGAACAATGCCAAGGGTTTTTACACCCCGAAAGCCCTGAATTAGTAGGTTTTAAAACTTGAACAGCAGATCGCTCCGCTGCCGTGAAACTCGAATCAAAACTTGAATTGAAACTTGTTGATCCATCAGTCTCAGTCAGAGGAAGAGAATTTTGTTGATCAATTTCAGATCTTTCTAGTCATAATTTTTTTAACAGGAGTTCTTGAAGAAAACTGACGAGTTTCCTTGACAGATCTACGACTGTTGCTGGAATGTTGAATTGGACTCTTGAAAGTATCCAACTCTCCAATAGGTATAAGTCCTTGAGAAACTGATATGGCAGTACCATTCTTGAGTTTTACGAAGGAGAATGGCATAAAATCTTGAAGCACATCACTTCCAATTAATCCTTCAATGTTTGAGACGAAATCATTCTGAAGGTTATATAAGGACTTGTCCCCGAACGTAATTCCTTCTTCTTGAAGTTGAGACATCACGTTTTTTAATTCTGGAACGGTATAATCTAAATCCATCTTTTCATCTACGATGAAGTTCTTGAGAGTAGCTTTAGATGGATTCAGCCTTACACCCAACTCCACTTCTTGAATTTCTCTAACTTGAGATCCAATAAATGTTCTTATTGGACATTCGAATTTAGGTTTTTTCTTTAATTGGCATTTCCAACCATCTAGAACTGAGGGTCTGATATATAATCTTTGTAAAGCTAAGTCTAGCAAACACCTAACTGATTTGACATTATTTTGATTTACAAGTTCGAGTCACGGTAGGTAACAAGACGCAGCGACTTCGAAATATCGAATTCTCCGAAGACATTGCATGCACCGATACACTGTTTACCTGCGTATCGATACCATTAGTTATTTTATTTGAACCCAACTTGGAACATAATGTTGAAATATGAGAGCTCAAACCGCAGGTTGCACAAGAAAATGAGAACTTGTTAGCTTTACCAGGACAATTGTTTCCCAAATGTCTGATGCTCGAACAATGAGAGCATAAATCGATTTCTTGACATCTTTTACGTCTTTTTTGAAGTGTGTCATATTTAGAACAGCGAATTAAAGAGTGGTCGCCATCACAAAATTTACACTTTTTGAAGTTACGACCGGCCTTTTTAGGTTGAGGCATATTTGAAGCAGTCTGAAAAGTTTGAAGAGTGGCTTTAGGTTCTTCACTTTTAATGTTTTTTACCACATTATTGGGTTTATAGAATTTTTTGAGATTTTGATTAGACTTGGCTTTACTAGACTTTAATCTGGACAAAGTTTTAATAATCTCACCATAATTCTTAAAAATTTGATTTGGAGAAGGGTAATTGGATTCGCATTTGCGAACAATTTCCTTCTTGAATGAAATAGGTAATTTACTCATTAAGATGTGACCTAACAACAAACTACCAGACGAGGTTTCATCCATTAAATCCACCTCATAATTTTTGAGATCAAGAACCATAGCTCGAATTTCACTAAGCCAGTTATTTAATTTATCATATTGAAAGTCATCAATTTCATTAGCCGTAACTAATTTCTTGAGTGACTCATCAATTATACAGGGTGTCCCAGAATTAACTATATTTTAATGAAATCGGACAAATTTAATAAAAACTGACATAATTTTGTGTTTATTACTAAATTATGATACAAAAACAAATAGATTTATAAATCATAAGTCAAAACTTTATTGAGAAGTTTCAACATGTGCACCGTCTGTATCTCTGCAAATTTCAAATCTATCCTCAGCGCTGCGAAACACATTTTGAAGCATTTCAGGTGTTATCTCCCGCACTGCCAACTGGATGCGTTCTTTAAGTTCAGCTAAACTATTGATCTTTTGGCGATAAACCTTTGTTTTTATGAAACCCCATGCAAAGAAATCCAGGGGTGTCAAATCCGGAGAACGCGGAGGCCAAGGTCGAGGTCCTCCACGTCCAATCCACCGATTCGGAAGGCGTCTGTTGAGGTATTCTCGAACAATTAGAGCATAATGACATGGTGCTCCATCTTGTTGAAACACATTATCAAGAATGCCATCATCAAGAAGCTGTGGTTCGAGAAACTGCTGAAGCATATCAAGGTAGACGGTACCTGTTACAGTTGCTTTCGCAAAGAAGAATGGGCCATAAATTTTGGATTTGGTCATTCCAAGCCACACGTTAACGTTTGGAGAGTCTCTTTGCCATTCTATGACTTCAGACGGTCTTTCATTGGACCAGATACGACAGTTGTGTCGATTGACTTTACCACACGTGTGGAAAGTCGCCTCATCACTGAATAAGATGTTATCCAATAAACTTTCATTTTCGATTTGATCCACAATTTCTGCACACCTTGCTGCTCGATTTGGATAATCCTCTTCATTTAGGGCATGCAGTACTTGAATGTGATAAGCCTTTTTCATCAGTGTCGAACGCAAGATTCTATGAACTGTTGTCTTGGATATGTTGAGTCCTCGACCGGCCTCCCTAACCGAAGTTGTTGGTTCATCCTCAAACAATTGTCGTACCTGTTCGGTACTGTTACGTGCTGTCTTTTAAATTTGTTCACAAGTTCACGAATCGCTTTGTCTGTAGGACCGGTTCTGTGGAATCGTCTTGTAAATTTTTCTCTGATTTCATTACATTGCATTCCTTTGATACGGGATGTTACAACAAAGATGCGTTCTTGTGTATTCATTATTAATAGGGTTCTGAAAGAGAGTGAAAATAAAATTATGAAAAACTATGAAAAAATTATGAAAATAAAATTATGAAAAAATTTAGAAATTTATACATTTTTAACACATATTAAACATGATAAACATAAATAAAAGTGTGTTTTTAAAAAATTTGTCCGATTTCATTGAAATAGTTAATTCTGGGACACCCTGTATAAGGGATGTCTAGAAACAGATCTTTTAAAATGTCTAGAGCTATCTCATAATTGTCATCAACATTTGACAAATGTTTAATTGATTGATAAGCTATGTCCCTCAAGTACCCTTTCAAGTATGATAATTTGGCAGAATTTGTCAGATCAGTACGAACACCTATCAAATTCTCGAACTGACTAAGAAAGTCTTTAAACTCGTGCTTGTCAGCAGAACCACTGAAATTTCTGCACTGAAGGTTAGGTGGTGCAGCATTACGCTTCAAAATAGCACTTAACCCATTCATGAAGTCACTTTGAAATTTCTCGGCGTTTGAAAAGCTATTTTCTAGGTTATTTGTTGCATTTCCAGAACTATTAATTTTTTCCTTTGCATCCTGTATTTGAGCTAATACATTTTTTACTTTAAAAATACATTTTCGAATTTCTAAATCCCTTTCCTCCGATTCTTTTAAATCATCTAAATATTCTTGATCCTCTAAACTACACTGAATTTTATCATTAAGTTCCGAAAGTTTACATTGATGGTTACAAAGTTGTTCTAGTCTACTCTCTAGATCTTCAACGAGAATTTCCTTCTCGTTTAAAAGCTCGTCCAAACTCGAAAGGAGTCTAGAAACCATAGCTCTATGACCTCCACGCCTTTTAATAAATTCTTTAAGTTCAGACATGTTTATGTTAAAATTTCTTGAACGTTGGAACTAAAAAATGCTTAATAGAATTTTAGTTAATTCTAGAATAATAAGAGGGAATTCTTCAATCATAATTTTAAATTTAATTTGAATAGGACAAAAAGGTATTCGCAAAAATTGAGGCTCAATGGTAGGCCCGAAAAAGGCCCCCCAAAAGGTAGGCCAAACTTGAATCCTGGAAATACCAAACCCACTCGGTGATCAAACTAATTCACAGCAGCAGAATCTTGACTTAATTATTACAAACAAATAACTTTCTTGAAAATAAATTGTAAGGTCAAAGGGAAAACTGTCAAACAAATTAATGGTCAGATTAAAGGTTAGGCTGTACTTCCCACACCTGAGTACCAAATTTTGAGCAAGAGGATAGTGACAGCTTTCGTTTTTTGGAGATTTCACTGTCAATTTAGCAATTCCAACAATTTATAATTTTTAAAGCCTAAATAAACTCTAGAAAAATAACTGCACAGATTTATAATCTGAAAAAGCCTTTAATTTTGATAATTCGTACTAATTTCACTGAAATTACTAAATTCCAGAACAGGACTTAATTATCTATCAGCAGGAATGTGATATAAATAAGAACAAACTCAAACTTTAATTAGTTTAAACTCAGAAAATTTAACTTAAGAATTGCAAAATTTAAATAACTAATTTAAATGAAAAATTTCTATGTTATGTTAGAATTAAAATTTTGTTTTAACCCAACACAGTATTTGAATACTAAACTATTATTTATTAACACTAAATTAAGATTATGAATTACTTCCCGAATCATAAATTAAATCCTGAATAATATTATTGATTCCCGCTGATAGAAATTTTATGCTATCAGAGGGTTAAACTTGTTTATAGTTTAACACCCTCTTTAGTTCGTAGTAATTGTCTTATTCTATGAAAACAAAATAAACCATTACCTAAATAGTTTTAATTGTAAACACTTCCTTGATAATACTTGAATATAAAGAAGATTGATTGCCTGTTTCCTGAAAGGGAAATGTTATACCTAACAGCCTTATAACAGCCTAATTTGAAATAGATGATTGAACTTAAACATGAATGCAATTTAATGCACTTTACTATGATACACCGATCAAACCTGAAGAAAAAAAAAACAGCAACACAGTTAGCTGAACAAATTTGAAACAGAATTCTTCTATAACCTCACTATTCAGTGCTTTGAAACCAATTAAACCATCCAACAACTTCACTATCAAGTCTTTCCAAAAACCAAAAGATTTAACGAGGCAGCCGGAACGGTTTATGGTTGTAGTGGTTTGAAAATACAGAAGATATATCCGTACTGAAGTCGAACCAACCTGTGTTAAATTAATGATATAATTGAATATAATGAGAAATAAGAAAATAAATCTAATAATATATATATACCCCCCACGTGTGTATATACATATATATATATACACCCACACCCACGTGTGTGTATATACATATATATATATACCCCCGCGTGTGTGTATATACATACATATATATACCCCCCCACGTGTGTATATACATATATATACCCCCCACGTGTGTGTGTATACATATATATATACCCCCACGTGTGTTTATATACATATATACACCCCCCACGTGTGTATATACTATATATATATATACACCCCCACGTGTGTATATACATATATATATATACCCCCACGTGTGTATATACATATATATATATACACCCCCCACGTGTGTGTATATACATATATATATATACACCCCCCACGTGTGTATATACATATATATATATACACCCCCCACGTGTGTATATACATATATATATATACACCCCCACGTGTGTATATACATATATATATATATATATACACACCCCCACGTGTGTATATACATATATATATATATATACACACCCCACGTGTATATATATATATATATACACCCCCCCACGTGTGT
Organism: Bathynomus jamesi; assembly: GCA_023014485.1. Classification (NCBI taxonomy): domain Eukaryota; kingdom Metazoa; phylum Arthropoda; class Malacostraca; order Isopoda; family Cirolanidae; genus Bathynomus; species Bathynomus jamesi. Next base: position 32,402 of record JAJOZX010015675.1, on the reverse strand, counting down.
ATATACATATATATATATACACACCCCCCGTTGTGTATATACATATATATATATATACACACCCCCACGTGTATATACATATATATATATTATACACACCCCACGTGTGTATATACATATATATATACACACCCCCACGTGTGTATATACATATATATATATACACACCCCCACGTGTGTATATACATATATTATATACACACTCCCACGTGTGTATATACATATATATATTATATATACACACACCCACGTGTGTATATACATATATATATATATACACACCCCACCCGTGTGTATATAATATATATATATATATATATACACCCCCCACGTGTGCATATACATATATATATATATACACACCCCCACGTGTGCATATACATATATACATACATATACACACACCCACGTGTGTATATACATATATATATACACCCCCACCTGTGTATATACATATATATACACCCCCACGTGTGTATATACATATATATACCCCCCACGTGTGTATATACATAATATATACACCCCCACGTGTGTATATACATATAATATCACCCCCACGTGTGTATATACATATATATATACACCCCCACGTGTGTATATACATATATATATACCCCCACGTGTGTATATACATATATATATAACACACCCCCACGTGTGTATATACATATATATATACACCCCCCACGTGTGTAATATACATATATATATACACCCCCACGTGTATATACATATATATATATCACACCCCCACGTGTGTATATACATATATATATACACCCCCACGTGTGTATATACATATATATATACACCCCCACGTGTGTATATACATATATATATACACCCCCACGTGTGTATATACATATATATATACACCCCCACGTGTGTATATACATATATACACCCCCACGTGTGTATATACATATATATACACCCCCACGTGTGTATATACATATATATACACACCCACGTGTGTATATACATATATATATACACACCCACGTGTGTATATACATATATATATACACACCCACGTGTGTATATACTTATATATATACACACCCACGTGTGTAATACATATATAATACACACCCACGTGTGTATTCATATATATACACACCCACGTGTGTATATTCATATATATATACACACCCCACGTGTGTATATACATATATATATACACCCCCCACGTGTGTATATACTATATTATACACCCCACGTGTGTATATACATATATATATATACACACCCCACGTGTGTATATACATATATACACACCCCACGTGTGTATATACATATATACACACACCCACGTGTGTATATACAATATATATATACACACCCCACGTGTGTATATACATATATATATATACACACACCACGTGTGTATATACATATATATATACACACCCCACGTGTGTATATACATATATATATACACCACCCCACGTGTGTATATAATATATATATACACACACCCCACGTGTGTATATACATATATATATACACACACCCCACGTGTGTATATACATATATATATACACACACCCCACGTGTGTATATACATATATATATATATACACACCCCACGTGTGTATATACATATATATATATACACCCCCCACGTGTGTATATACATATATATATATATACACCCCCCACGTGTGTATATACAATTTAGGGTTATGACTAATTTTTGTCATAAATATTGTTTCCTGTATCATCAATCGATGAACTTTTGCTTGAAAACACTAAAAAAGGGCCTAATTCTTCAGAATTAAAAAAATGTCACCCCGAAAGCAAATATAGTATATTAGTATTTTCGAGACAGCTGCATTGCACCATTCTAGATTCGTTACCTAGTATTTTCTTGAATATTCCGGAATATACCGAAAAGCACTAAATACTCTGGAAAATCACTGGAACAGAGACCCATCTGCAATAGCTATACCAAGGAGCAACCAATGTGCGGAACGTGCCATTAAGGTGATGCAAGAACTTTACGTAAACTGTAAAAATAAAGACAACCTCACAATCACAGGTTTATTTTAAGCAATAAGTAAAACAATAACGGAGTAAATGTATAATATTGTATTTGTATAATTAATATGTATTGTATAGGTATAATGTTGTATAATATAATATATGTTTATGTATAATAATTGTGAAATAAACATGCACATTTCTATTTATTACTTTTTTTATTTTATTTTGGGGTGAAGTTTTTTCAAAATATATCGAAAAAACTTATTTTCATTGTCAGGGGGCAAAACTACATCGATTTATGATACAGGAACATGAGGTTATAAAAATGTCATAACCCTAATATACATATATATATATATATATATATATTATATATATATATATACACCCCCCACGTGTGTATATACATATATATATATACACACCCCACGTGTGTATATACATATAATATATACACACCCCACGTGTGTATATACATATATATATATATATATATATATATAAACCCCACGTGTATATATATATATATATATTATGTATATATACCCCACGTGTGTATATACATATATATATATATGCACACACCCCACGTGTTTATATACATATATACACACCCCACGTGTGTATATATATATATGTATACACCCCCACGTGTGTATATACATATATATACACACCCACGTGTGTATATACATATATACACACCCCACGTGTGTATACACATATATATACACACCCCACGTGTGTATATACATATATATACACCCCCACGTGTATATACATATATATACACCCCCACGTGTGTATATACATATACACACCCCCATCATCAGTCTTTCCTTGTGAACAGACGTGTTTTATCGAGTGTCCAGTGTTATCAATTGAATAAGTGGTTTTCGTTGAAGTGTTTTAAAAAAAAATAGTGTTCGGTGCTTTCATAACTAAATTACTTCGTGCTACTAATCATTCATTAACGAATATATTTTATTTATTGACGTTATTCAGAACTACATTATTTGATCAAACCAAGGCTACTGCACGTGGCTTGCCTTGTTTGTTTTTCAAATCTATCACAAAACGTGAAGTCATAAGGTTCATTTTTCCGTGCTTCGAGAGGTCAGGTAGAGTGGGTCACAAACCGTGTGAAAAAAAGGAAAAAAGTCGGGTCGAACCGCGGACAGACAAGTGTTATAAATACTCTTCTTTTACAGATCTTTTGTCGGTAGCTTAATTCTATATTCATTTAGTATAAATTTGTGTTACAAGAACCTGTTTCTCCGTTTCAAGAACACGGTAGACCTACGTTGTAATTTATTAATTTCCAAACGCTCGTTTTCTGTTTTTTTGTTGTTCAACTAATTAAAAGCATGGCACCCCCCCCGTCCAGTACTTGCAGTCGCTGTGAAGGGAAATTTGCTGCTTACGCGTTTACAATTGCTAATAATAATTAACAGTTAGTTTGCAGGTGGTGCTCAAGCATGGAAGTGCTGAGGAACGAGTTAGAACGTGAGAGGGAGGCCAGGGTGAGACTTGAAGAAAGCGTGATGCTTCTGACGGCAAAATTATAATCCCTTGAGACTCCAGTTACGACCCCTCCTGCCTCAGTTTCTGCTAATAATATAAATAGTACTAATAGCCCTCTCTCTTCCCCTAGTTCCCAACCCTTCGTTCGAGTGCGAAAGGGAGCCCCATTGAGAAAAGCAAAGACTTGTCTACCAGTAATAATAAGCAATAAGTTTTCTGTTTTAGGTTTCGAAGATGCTGATGAACCGGAAACACGACTCGTTGGCGATTCCATTGTTCGAGGCCAGCTCGAGGAATTCTGTGGGAGAAACCCTCGTCGTAGGCGCCGTTACTGCTACCCTGGTGCAAGTGTGGAGGATATAACTAATGGTGTTGACCATTTTACAGACGGTACCACCGAGGACACAACGTATGTTATTCATGTCGGTACTAATAACGTTTTAAATTCTAGATCGGAAGAACTGCTGGATAGGTACAGGGACTTATTAGAGCGACTAAAGGAGAAAACTAAAAAGATTGTTTTAACAGGTATACTTCCTCGAATTATCCAACGAAACGATTTCTACAGCAAGGCGACCTATATTAACAATAAACTGAAGTCTTTTTGCCAACAGGAAGGAGTGCATTTTGCAAATTTTTGGAACAATTTCTACGGCAGGAGGGACTTGTTCCTCGAAGATGGACTTCATTTTAATGACGTTGGAGCTGCGCGTTTAGGAAGACTATTTCATAATACTGTGTCTTCTTTTCAGGCTGCCGCAACCCGAACGGTTCCAGCGTAAATTCCAGAAATTTCCCCTGCGCTCGCGAAGCTGTCGCAATTACAAACCATTTGAAGGTTCTATCCTTAAATGCTCGTAGCCTACGAAATAAAATAAACGAATTTTTTTCTTTAATTGCTTGTAAAGACTGATTTAACTGCGATAAATGAATCGTGGCTTAGCACTGAAACACGTGACTTTGTAGGGGAGTATCAAATTAAAGGTTATAGACTTTTTGTGAAAAACAGAATAGGTCGAGGAGGCGGTGTTATGTTTTATATCAAAGATAATATTGCGAACGTTATAGAAGTAAAGCACTCAATTTCAGAACAGAGAGATTCGACTATAGCAGAACTTAAATTGAACGATTTCAAACTTCTTGTTGCGGTTATATATAGGACCCCTAATCAAACAGCTGATACGGACGAAGCGTTATATCGTGAACTAAAGAGAATAATCGGTAGTGAGCAGCCTTTAGTTATGAGTGACTTCAATTGCGCCAACGTGAATTACGAAACAATGCAGGGAGACGCGGAAGGTAATCGTTTAGTTAATTTTCTCGAGGATTGCTTTCTTATTCAAAAGGTTGGGGAACCTACGAGGTTTGACAGTATTTAGATTTAGTAATAACTACGGATGATAGGCTAATTACTGATCTTCAAGTAATAGAACCGTTAAGCAATAGCGATCAAAATATGGTAGAGTTTGTCCTCTCAGTAAGTCACTCGGTACCAACTAACTCGACTAAAATTCCTAACTTCCAGCACGGAGACTTTAGTAAATTTCGAAGTAAATTTTCACACGTCAATTGGGAAAACGTAATGGGGAACTCCGACGCAAAACTAATGTGGGAATCGTTCGAAACGGTATTTGGGACTATAAATGAGGAATGTGTACCGTACAAAATTAAGCGTGCGAAAGTAAACATATCTACATATCTCTAAGGCGTGAAGCGAAAAGTGTAATAAAAAAGTCCAAGCGCGAATTTGAAATCTCCATAGCTCGTGACGATAAAGAAAACCCCAAGCGATTCTTTCAATACGTCAATAAGAGAAATCCAGTAAAAAGTGTCTTGGGGCCTTTGAAAAATGTAAACGGAGATCGTTTCTGAAAACAAGGAAATGGCTACCTTGCTAAACGATTTTTTTACGTCAGTTTTTACTATAGAAGATGTAACGAATATCCCTACGGTCATAGACATAATATCTTTTGATAATGGTAATATTTTGGATAATATAGTGGTTAGTGAAAGGGAACTAATGGGCTATAATGCTAAAATGAAAACGCGTAAATCACCGGGGCCGGATTCCATATATCCCATACAACTAAAAGAATTAAATGATAGCATTGTTGTGCCGCTAACAAAGATTTTTAATGCGTCTATTTCTGAGGGGTCCGTACCAGATAATTTCAAGTTAGCAAACGTAACACCTATCTTTAAGAAAGGCGATAAAGGTGCGGCGGGAAATTATAGGCCAATCAGTTTAACGTCTGTTGTAGGTAAGGTACTGGAATCAATAATTAGGGATCGTATAGTCGAACACTTAGAAGTGCATAAACTAGTTAGAAATACGCAGCACGGTTTTAGGCGAAATAAATCTTGCTTAACTAATCTTTTAGAATTTTTCCAAAGCGTGGTTGACGTTTACGATAGACATCGGGCGGTTGATGTAATGTATTTAGATTTTCAAAAAGCGTTTGACACCGTGCCGCACAAAAGACTCATTGAAAAAACTAAGGCTCATGGAATCGGGGTTGTAGTAATAAATTGGATAGAAGAGTGGTTGCGAGATAGGAAACAGAGGGTGGTCGTTGATGGAGCGGAGTCGTGTTGGGCTAAAGTAGCGAGTGGCGGTCCTCAAGGTTCTGTATTGGGCCCCTTGCTTTTTCTTATATATATTAACGAATTAGATGTCGGCCTACTCAGTACAGTTTCAAAGTTTGCAGATGACACGAAGCTGGGTGGTAGGGCGATGAATGACGAAGATAGAGGTAAAATCCAGGAAAATCTGAATAAAATTGTTGATTGGTCAGTCACATGGCAAATGAGATTTAACGTTGATAAGTGCAAAATTTTGCATATAGGTTCGCGTAACGGTAATTTTGCGTATAGTATGTCAGGGAAAGATTCAACAAGCGTAGAGCAGGAAAAAGATTTAGGAGTTATAGTCACTGGTGATTTAAAAGTAGCGAAACAAAGTACAGCAGCTATCAATAAGGCGAACAAAGTGTTAGGTTTTATAGCTCGAAATTTTGAGTACAAATCGCGCGATATTATAGTTCCTCTTTATAAATCATTAGTTAGAACCCATTTGGAGTAAGCTGTCCAATTTTGGAATCCGCAAAGATATAGACAAAATCGAGAGAGTTCAAAGACGAGCAACTAAGATGATTCCGTCGCTTAGGTCAAAGTCGTACGAGGATAGGCTTAAGGAGTTAAAATTGACAACACTCGAGACAAGGAGGCAAAGGAGTGATCTAATCCAGGTTTTCAAAATTATGAATGGGTTCGATAACGTAGATAGAGATAGCTTTTTCGAAATATCTCAATATAATAGGATTAGAAATAACGGGTGTAAGTTGACGAGTAGAAGGTTCGAGACAGCAGTTGCGAAAAACTTTTTTACGCATAAATAAATAGGTGGAATAGTTTGCCGGTAGAAGTAATTAGTAGCACGTCTATAAACATGTTTAAAAATCGATTAGACGCATATGTTGATAGATTGGGTATAGTTTAAGGTAGTAAAATTAAGGCTTTGTGGTGATAGATCCCACAGCTCAACACAAGTGTTGTGGGATATAGGGAGGCAGCATCTTCGGTTAGGGGATACTCTCTGCCTTACACACCCCATTTAAACAGATTCCTCTGCCGAGCGGTGCCCCCCATAGTACTGTCAGGTATTGAAAAACTGATGATCTTCACTTGCCCCACAAACACCTTTAAATGGGAGACCCAAATTGGGTGCACACACATTTCTACATTACTGTACAGTCTTCACAGCCACACCTACACTTTTCCAGCTAAGTATGTATATTGTAATGTATACGCTTGTAAATTTTGACTTGGTCCGCAATCGATATGGACCGTGACTTATTTTTCGTTGAGCAAGGTACTAGTATTGATGGATACCGTAATGAAACTGACTGGATTCTTTGGATCTGATATATTTGCATGTCGGTTATAAATAGATATAGAGTGCAACATATTTGTGGATAGTAGTCTATTAAGACTTGATCCAGAGATTCTATCTTTAGTTTTAAATCGATAAATAATTAGATTATAATTGATAATTATTTAGTTTTGCAAAAATTGGTCGTTGCGAATATACAGGCAATTGTTACATAAATTTCTTATGTTCTTGTGGTTTGGAACCCACTTAAAATTGTAGGTCCCCTCCGCTACCACGGAGGACATACACAATACACAATTACGAAGACAGTTAGGTAGATCAGCCACGAGTGGATCCTATGGTCTCTGTTGGTCTAAAACATTATATATATACACACCCCCACGTGTGTATATACATATATATATATATGCTGCAAACCCACAAGGAAAAAGAAAAACGATTCCAAGACCTTTCGTGTATTCAAAGGTACACCTCATCAGGAATACACACACGCACGTGTGTGTGTGTGTACACAAACACACGCGTGTGTGTGTCTGTGTGTCTGTACACACGCGCGTGTACACACACACACGCTTGTACACACGCACACCCGCCCGCACGCGCGTGTATACACACACACACACACACACGTGTGCGCGTATATACACAAACACACACGCGCGTGTGCGTGTATACACAAACTCACACACGCGCGTGTTCGTGTACACACACACACACGCGCGTGTGTGTATATACAAACACACGCGCGCGTGTACACACATACACTGTGTGTGTATACACACGCGCGCGTGTACACACACACACACACACACACAACGCGCGTGTATACACACGCGCGTGTGCGTGTATACACACACACGCGCGATTGTGTGTATACACACAATCGCGCGTGTGTGTATACACACAATCGCGCGTGTGTGTGTATACACACAATCGCGTGTGTATACACACACACACACACACACGGGCGTATATATATATATAATATACACACGCGTGTGTATATATATACACACACGCGTGTGTGTGTATATATACATACACACACGCGTGTGTGTGTTATATACATACACACACGCGTGTGTGTTTATATATACATACACACACGCGTGTATATATATATATACACACACACGCGTGTATATTATATATACATACACACGCGTGTATATATATATATACATACACACACGCCTGTATATATATATTACATACACACACGCCGTATATATATAATATACATACACACACGCGTGTATATATATATACATACACACACGCGTGTATATATTATATACACACACACACGCGTGTTATATATATATACATACACACGCCTGTATATATATATATATACATACACACGCCTTATATATATATATAACATACACCACGCGTGTTATATATATACATACACACACGCGTGTATATATATATACACACACGCGTGTATATACATATCTACACGCACACACGCGTGTGTGTATATACATATCTACACACACACACGCGTGTGTGTATATACATATCTACACACACACACGCGTGTGTGTATACATATCTACACACACACACACACGCGTGTGTGTATATACATATCTACACACACACACGCGTGTGTGTATATACATATCTACACACAACACACGCGTGTGTGTATATACATATCTACACACACACACACGCGTGTGTGTATATACATATCTACACACACACACACGCGTGTGTATATACATATCTACACACACACACGCGTGTGTGTATATACATATCTACACACACACACACGCGTGTGTGTATATACATATCTACACACCACGCGTGTGTGTATTACATATCTACACACACACACACGCGTGTGTGTAATACATCTACACACACACACACGCGTGTGTGTATATCATCTACACACACACACACACGCTGTGTGTATATACATATCTACACACACACACACGCGTGTGTATATACATATCTACACACACACGCGTGTGTGTATATACATATCTACACACACACACACGCGTGTGTATATACATATCTACACACACACACACGCGTGTGTATATACATATCTACACACACACACACGCGTGTGTATATACATATCTACACACACACACGCGTGTGTATATACATATCTACACACACACACACGCGTGTGTATATACATATCTACACACACACACACACGCGTGTGTATATACATATCTACACACACACAACACGCGTGTGTATATACATATCTACACACACACACACGCGTGTGTATATACATATCTACACACACACACACGCGTGTGTATATACATATCTACACACACACACACGCGTGTGTATACATATCTACACACACACACACGCGTGTGTGTATACATATCTACACACACACACGCGTGTGTATATACATATCTACACACACACACGCGTGTGTATATACATCTACACACACACACGCGTGTGTATATACATATCTACACACACACACACGCGTGTGTATATATATCTACACACACACACACGCGTGTGTATACACATATCTACACACACACACGCGTGTGTGTATACACATATCTACACACACACACGCGTGTGTATATACATATCTACACACACACACACGCGTGTGTATATACATATCTACAACAACACACACACGCGTGTGTATATACATATCTACACACACACACGCTGTGTATATACATATCTATACACACACACGCGTGTGTATATACATATCTACACACACACACACGCGTGTGTATATACATATCTACACACACACCACACGCGTGTGTATATACATATCTACACACACACACACGCGTGTGTATATACATATCTACACACACACACACGCGTGTGTATATACATATCTACACACACACACACGCGTGTGTATATACATATCTACACCACACACACGCGTGTGTATACATATCTACACACACACACGCGTGTATATACATATCTACACACACACACACGTGTATATACATATCTACACACCACACACGTGTGTATATACATATCTACACACACACACACGTGTGTATATACATACTACACACACACACACGTGTGTATATACATATCTACACACACACACACGTGTGTATATACATATCTACACACACACACACGTGTGTATATACATATCTACACACACACACGTGTGTATATACATCATACTACACACACACGTGTGTATATACATATCTACACACACACACGTGTGTATATACATATCTACACACACACACACGTGTGTATATACATATCTACACACACACACGTGTGTATATACATATCTACACACACACACACGTGTGTATATACATATCTACACACACACGTGTGTATATACATATCTACAACACACACGTGTGTATATACATATCTACACACACACACGTGTGTATATACATAGCTACACACACACACGTGTGTATATACATATCTACACACACACACGTGTGTATATACATATTACACACACACACGTGTGTATATACATATCTACACACACACACGTGTGTATATACATATCTACACACACACACGTGTGTTATACATATCTACACACACACACGTGTGTATATACATATCTACACACACACACGTGTGTATATACATATCTACACACCACACGTGTGTATATACATATCTACACACACACCACGCGTGTATATACATATCTACACACACACGCGTGTATATTACATATCTACACACACACACGCGTGTATATACATATCTACACAACACACGCGTGTATATACATATCTACACACACACACGCGTGTATATACATATCTACACACAAACACGCGTGTATATACATATCTACACACAAACACGCGTGTATATACATATCTACACACACACACGCGTGTATATACATATCTACACACACACACGTGTGTATATACATATCTACACACACACACGTGTGTATATACATATCTACACACACACACGTGTGTATATACATATCTACACACACACACGTGTGTATATACATATCTACACACACACACGTGTGTATATACATATCTACACACACACGTGTGTATATACATATCTACACACACACACTGTGTATATACATATCTACACACACACACGTGTGTATATACATATCTACACACACACACGTGTGTATATACATATCTACACACACACGTGTGTATATACATATCTACACACACACACGTGTGTATATACATATCTACACACACACACGTGTGTATTACATATCTACACACACACACGTGTGTATATACATATCTACACACACACACGTGTGTATATACATATCTACCCACACACGTGTGTATACATATCTACACACACACACGTGTGTATATACATATCTACACACACACACGTGTGTATATACATATCTACACACACACGTGTGTATATACATATCTACACACAACACGTGTGTATACATATCTACACACACACACGTGTGTTTATACATATCTACACACACACACGTGTTTATACATATCTACACACACACACGTGTGTTTATACATATCTACACACACACACGTGTGTTTATACATATCTACACACACACACGTGTGTTTATACATATCTACACACACACACGTGTGTTTATACATATCTACACACACACACGTGTGTTTATACATATCTACACACACACGTGTGTTTATACATATCTACACACACACACGTGTGTTATACATATCTACACACACACGTGTGTTTATACATATCTACACACACACACGTGTGTTATACATATCTACACACACACACGTGTGTTTATACATATCTACACACACACACGTGTGTTTATACATATCTACACACACGTGTGTATATACATATCTACACACACGTGTGTATATACATATCTACACACACACACACGTGTGTATATACATATCTACACACACACACACACGTGTGTATATACATATCTACACACACACACACGTGTGTTTACATATCTACAACACGTGTGTTATACATATCTACACACACGTGTGTATATACATATCTACACACACACACACGTGTGTATATACATATCTACACACACACACACACGTGTGTATATACATATCTACACACACACACGTGTGTATATACATATCTACACACCACACACGTGTGTATATACATATCTACACCACACACACGTGTGTATATACATATCTACACACACACACACGTGTGTTTATACATATCTACACACACACACGTGTGTTTATACATATCTACACACACACACGTGTGTTATATACATATCTACACACACACACGTGTGTTTATACATATCTACACACACACACGTGTGTTTATACATATCTACACACACGTGTGTATATACATATCTACACACACGTGTGTATATACATATCTACACACACACACACGTGTGTATATACATATCTACACACACACACACGTGTGTATATACATATCTACACACACACACACGTGTGTATATACATATCTACACACACACACACGTGTGTATATACATATCTACACCACACACACGTGTGTATATACATATCCACACACACACACGTGTGTATATACATATCTACACACACACACACTGTGTATATACATATCTACACACACACACACGTGTGTATATACATATCCACACACACACACGTGTGTATATACAATCCACACACACACACACGTGTGTATAACATATCCACACACACACACACTGTGTATATACATAACTACACACACACGCGTGTGTATATACATAACTACACACACACACGTGTGTATATACATAACTACACACACACACGTGTGTATATACATATCTACACACACACACGTGTGTATATACATATCTACACACACACACGTGTGTATATACATATCTACACGCACACACGTGTGTATATACATATCTACACACGCACTCGTGTGTATATACATATCTACACACGCACACTCGTGTGTGTATACATATCTACACACGCACACTCGTGTGTATATACATATCTACACACGCACACTCGTGTGTATATACATATCTACACACACGTGTGTATATAATATATATATACACACACACACACGTTAGCACAGTTCTTCATTCCCGTGAACTCGAAGATCCGTTAATGTACCGTTTAGTGTTTGGTGATGAAAAGTGGATACTGTACCAGAATGTTAAGCGTCGTCGACAGAGGGTTTGTGCCGGAGAAACAGCGACACCACAACCAAAACCAAATCTTCTTCCTCGGAAGGTGTTGCTTAGTGTTTGGTGGGATAAAGGTGGTGTAATACACTTTGAAACCTTACAACACAACCAAACAATCACTGCTCAAGTCTACTGTCAAGAACTGAATCAATTGAACACTGCACTAAAAGAAAAGAGACCTTCCTTGGTTAATCGGAAAGTAATCGTGTTCCACCACGACAACGCACGTTCTCATACCGCTCGGATCACTTCTGCAAAAAATGAGGAGCTTGGGTGGGAAAAACTTCATCGTCCATATTTCCCAGACCTTGCGCCTTCAGATCATCACATCTTCAGGATTCTGCAAAACTATCTTAACGAGAAACGGTATACTTCTTTAGATGACCCGCACACCAGTCTTTATCCGTTTTTTGCTTCAAAACCGCCTGAATTTTATAAACTTGACATTGAAAAGTTTGTAAGACGTTGGCAGTGTTTTATTGATTCCGATAGAAAATATATACTAGATTAAAAGTTTCAGTCGAGTTTTTTTTTGTCCTTCAAATGCCGATCTAAAAACCACATTACTTATGGGATGACCTGATTATATACCGGGTGTACATAAAGTCAGGATCTATTTTTGTGAAGCACTTTGAAATTATATGGAATTCAATCATAAAATGATAAAGTGGTAACATTTATTAAATAATTAAGAGTAGGATTCGACGTGACGCCCATCAGTATCCCTGCACAGCTCAAATCGTTCCGCAGCATTTCTAAACAACCCCGCAAATGCTCCAGAATATGTTATCTGCAGCAGTTCGTATACGTGTACGTAAGTTTTCAAGACTCGTAATCTTCGTCTGATAGACGTGCGATTTGATAAAGCCCCATGCAAAGAAATCTAAAGGGGTTAAATCTGGTGATCTCGCTGGCCAAGGTCTGTTGCTTCCGCGTCCGATCCAGCGATTTGGAAAACGTCCATTTAGATAATCCTGAACAATTTTGGCATAGTGACAAGGAGCACCATCATGTTGATAGACGACGGTACTAACAATCCTATCCCCGTCGTCTATCAACATGATGGTGCTCCTTGTCACTATGCCAAAGTTGTTCAGGATTATCTAAATGGACGTTTTCCAAATCGCTGGATCGGACGCGGAAGCAACAGACCTTGGCCAGCGAGAACACCAGATTTAACCCCTTTAGATTTCTTTGCATGGGGCTTTATCAAATCGCACGTCTATCAGACGAAGATTACGAGTCTTGAAAACTTACGTATACGAACTGCTGCAGATAACATATTCTGGAGCATTTGCGGGGTTGTGTTTAGAAATGCTGCGGAACGATTTGAGTTGTGCAGGGATACTGATGGGCGTCACGTCGAATCCTACTCTTAATTATTTAATAAATGTTACCACTTTATCATTTTATGATTGAATTCTATATAATTTCCAAGTGCTTCACAAAAATAGATCCTGACTTTATGTACACCCTGTATATTAGACGCGCGTGTTACGGATATGATTTATTTTGACACTTCACTTGAATGCGCATAAATCGCACTGCTCGACGGGCTTATCGAATCTAGGAATGAACAAGGCGAGAATGGTCTGGAGATGGATGCTTATTTAAATGGTTTAGACTCCTCGAAATATCATGAACTTTGGTACAAAGGACTTGAGCGGTACAGTGCAGAGCTCACCTATACTGTTCACCCTGAAGAATTGTACCTCTATATAATGAGCAGCTGTCTTCACGACTTAGAAGATTATTTCAATTGCCGCTACGCGTTCACGATTGAAAAGCTCGGGTCGGTAATAAAAAAAACCCGATTGGAAAGAAGTGTTTATAAACTTGTATTTAATGATGTGGTGGCTAACGATGACATCTTTGTGCCTGCTTTTGGATGTCTTCTAGCCGTGTTTAAAAGATAACTTTCCAACCGAATGTAAAGTGTGCACAAAAATAGTATTGAACGATATGAAGGCCATTTCCATCGAGTGTAGGTATCCCTATAACTTGAGCGGTGAAATAACGTTAAATCGTATTTACTGCGTAGTGCAAAGCAATAATGATGTGACTGTAGACTCGATTACGTGCGAGTTTAGTGTTAGTTAAACGTAGCAGAATATAAAGTGTGTATTTTGATGTATATTTATTTTCAATATATTTAATTATTTAATATAATTGTGTGTGTGTGTGTATTTTTTTCCTGTACTAGTATATTGATGATTATACTCCATCGTTTTGTATTTCTTATATATATATTTTTTTTTATATTAATTTTTATTGCATATATTCCTCGTTTGTATTGGATTATGTACTTATTTTCTATATATTTCATGAAATTGAATCCAATAATTCGTCTAAATAAACAAAATGATGTAATGGCGTTTTATTTTATTCCTTTGGTTGTATATATAAAAGATATTTAAATATGTACAGTATACCAAATGGCAACTCAACCCTAATAGCGTACACCTGAACAAACCATTTACGCCTTCTAAGCCAGATTAAGCCAACTGGCTTCTACGCCAACTGGCGGATTTCGAGTTCTAAATCAAGTGTTGCTGCCATGATCCCTCATTGAGCTTCTGCCTCTCGCAGAAGCCGGATGCTCTCTTCCTCTCTCTAAGGTTAGGTATGCCCCGTTAGGGGGTGAGGCCGTCCCACGTTCTCCCTCAAAGAGGTTACTGGACTACCCCAGCTTGCTGGGGGAGTTCTCCTCCTTCATTGCAGCTTGGGGGATAACCCCTCCCACTTTTTGCATAAAGGGGGAGGGGTTGTTGAAGACTCCCTTGTTGCATAACCTCTTGCAACATTGATCAACATTTGTAATTGCATTGCACTCGTCCATTTTGCGGTCATACTACTAAAATGACGATTACTCGAGAACTAATTGTCGTAGACTCACGATGCAAACATTGCTGAACACGGTTACCTTTCAATTTATAAGATTAAAACGTCCCGCCCCTTTTCGGACCTAACCTAACTTAATCTAATTACCTAACAGCCAAACTAATTCCAAGACATAGCGAATCTCCATGAGTCGATTCTGGAGGCATTCGTTAACGGGTTGTGGGTGGCTTCTAAGACTCGTCGCCACTTATGGCCATCGATCAAGCTAATGAACAAGAGAATGCCGTCGTGAAAGGGAGTGGAGGTGTGGTCGGGTTGACCTGGAATGCCATCGCGCTCAGGAAGTGGTCTTTGGGCACACCGGAGATCGGTCGCCTCTTCACCGAATTCAGTGGATATGATGCAGATATGACGCTGTACACCACGATGAAACCAAGGCGAGTGGTCAAAGATTCCTTCAACTCTTCTCCTCTCTGTCATCAAAGATTACGGGAATCCCTTCGCGGACTCGCCAAAAGGCCCTAAACACGTTGAATGGATATGTTTGCTGTAGCCAGAGGTCTGTGGACTCTGTGAAGTATCTTCTTAAGACGGGCTCAACTCTGTTCGATGAATTTCGGATAAAGCTGCGTTAAGACCCAGCCTCGGTTACATCTGCCTTGAAGAGGAATAACCTTCGCATCTTCAATATAGAGCGAGTCAAGAGAACCCTGGCTGCGGTGAGTTCGAAGAAACTGAAGTCGCGCACAACGAATATCTTCGGAGAACTCTTCCTATCCCTTTCCTCCTTGTCCAGGAAAATGGAGCTGAAGGGATTTTTCCGTCACGAGATTCATCGGTTTCCTCCCTCTCAGCGAAAAAATGGTACAAAGAAATGTTATAAAGATGACGTCTTATACAAACATAAATAAATAAAATGCATGGTTTATATTAGATGAAGTAGTTTAGTATTCATGCTCTCCTTTATTTTTCATTGTCTTCTAATACGTAACTCTGGAGCTTTTTTCTTCATTATCCTTTTTCCTTCTTTCCTATAAATCTCTTACAACTATTCTGTCAACAATGGCTGGCGGAGGAATAGGAAAGTCTTGTTTTTTCTATAAAGGTTGGGTCAATAAAATGTTACCATTTCTCTGTCAACGTGGTAACATTTTATTGATCCACCCTGTACTTTATTATTTCTGTGTGAAAGTTTTACACGCCTATAAGCATAACCATTGCATAAATTTTCACTAGCCTTTACTTTCATTTTCTTTCTTTTCCTTCTCTACTTATGCTTGGCTAGCCTAGAGTGGGTCTTCTTAGCCTGTTACTCTGTAACATACATATATATATATATAGTTTTGAAAATATGTTCAGGATTGACTTATACTGGACCACTCTGCAGCATCCCGCCTCATTTGGAGATTTTTTATGGTACCCATTCATCTACTAACCAAAGGAAGGATGAACAGCTGGATCAGCTGTGCGCCGCCTGCCCCCAATCGAAATCGACCCCGGAGCCGATGGATTCGTCGTCAGCTATACCAACCACTACACACCCTACATATAATATATATATACTGTCACACGTTTTGTCCCTCCGAATATTATAAAATATATATAGACCTCATTTCTTCACTGCTTTCCAATGCACTCAGTTCCCATAGCAACTAAAAACCATTCACAAACGAAATGTTTTTTTTTTTTCTTTTCTTATGTAATAAGGTGGTGAGTTTGGCATTTGTGCATGACGTATAAAGCAATAGTAACAACCTCAAATCTAGAATTCAGTATAAGAGGTATTTTAGTTTTTATTTATAAATATCTATAATTTAATGTATAAAGTTACAGTAGAACAAATTTAATTACAATGAAACATATTATTGGAGGATATGAATTTGTAGAAATAAGAGTAATTTAAGCAGTGTTGACAAACAATTATACTACAGACAAGAGTACAAGAAACAAACGCTCTACTTTACCATGCCAAATCGAGAGGAGGGGGCGACAAGCTTGACCTTCGTGAAATGAGTAATCATCGCACGAAACATTTGAAAGGTTGAAAGAAAAGACGTTTCGGAAGCAAAGGGTGTGAATTTCGTCTACATGAAAACTATCGAAAGAAACTTTTCCGCACCTTTTTTCTTGCTCTATTACTTAAAATATAATCTGTTTTACTGAGATACTCTCTTCATTTTAATATAAAATCTTAATAATTATGTTAGAAAATCTCAGATTACATACGTGCAGAAAATATTAAGCGGAATAAATAAGTTATTTATTTATTCGTTGCAACGTCAGTAGTATAGCCGCAAAAGAGGAGAGTGCAAAAATGTTGCAAGTGTTTACGTAATGTTGCAAAGGGGGATGGGGTGTTGAAAAAAAAGAGTACTGGCTTTTGTTGCCAACCGGGGTTGCTAGGGGCATGCAACTTGGAGGCGGAGTTCTCCCCCAAGCTATTCCCCCCAAAGGGCCAGAAAGGAGGAGAGAAAGGAGGAGAGGTGTTCACCTGGCAGGAGCCAAGTGCATATTAAGACTTCAGCCGAGTAGGCGTTGTTTTATAGGCTCCTAATCAGCCAGTTGGCTGAGCCAAGGGGGGAGGGGTACACCTGAAGGAGAGAGAGAGAGAGTAGTTGCCTTTGATTGCAAGGCATGCAACTTGGAGGCGGAGTTCTCCCCCAAGCTATTTTCGTTTACCTAACCTAAGAGGCCTCTAAGGGGTTTTCCCAAAGGGCCAGAAAGAGAAGGACCAGAGGTCCTTGCTCGGCTGGGAGCCGAGCTTGAATGACTCCGTCAGTCGTCTCTCGGTCTTTTATAAACCTCTATTCTGGCTGAGTTGCCAGATAGCGCCATGTATTCAGTTGCCAGATAGCGCCATGTGTTCCAGATAGCAAAAAAACATATTAATCATCCATTTAAATAGTGTACCACAATATATATTTATATGACGGTAGATGAATCCAATTAAATTCTGTTTATTAAATAAATAATTTTTACACACTTAATTTTTATTATAAATATTTAAGTCACGAATAACGAAACGAAATGAAAATTTACGAAACAATTCATTTAAAAGTTGAAATTAGCCAAAACACAATCCGCTATAACGGGGTCGGACGACATGAGAGATCTTCCTTCCAGACCGCTCTTGATGTATATATATATATATATATATAATAAACGAATAAACAACTCGTGCACAACACACACACACACACACACGCGGAAAGGTAGAAACCAGGTCATTTCGAATCGTCCCCTAGAGACCTTTTTCTGACCGAGAGTCAACCTTTCTTCGGCTACTTGAACAAAAACCACCTTTCACATCAATTCTTATCATCATTATTATTATTATTATTATTTCTACAATGAAAATATTTTATATTTACGCGTAATTTGTATGGTGTCATATTCTTATAACTACATCTTAACTGCTTAAATCTTTGATTTTTAATATTTAGTGTTAGAAGTGAAAATTTAGCACAATTCATACTAGACCTCGATGCGACACTTCAAAGTACTTGATAATATTTTGGGAAAAAATGGAAATATTATTTTCTCGAAATCTATGGGTGATAGAAAAATTCTGAAACCATATTTGGAGTCAGTATCAAAAGTTCTATAAGAATCCAAATAATTTTCAATGCGCTTTTCAACTTAAAGTGAATTAAATCCGAGCAGCGATGTTAAGCGACGTTGGATCTGGGTAGTTGTTGGATGGGGGACCGTCCACCGCAACAACTAATTTACACACGCTAAGGGTGTGAAATAAATATGCACTTATTTTTTATTTAATACACATGTAGATTTAATTAATATCGTCAACACTTTAAACCATCTCTGAAAAATTGTGAGCAGATATGTTATGATGTTATAATGTTTCAGACCAACAAATACCCTAGGATCCACTCATGGCTGGTCTTCTTAACTGTGTTCGTAATCGTGTATTGTGTATGTCCTCCGTGGTGGCAGGGGACCTACAATTTTACGTGGGTTCCGAACCACAAGAACATAAGAAATTTATGTAAAAACTGCCGGTAAATTGGCAACGACCAATTTTTACGAAACTAAATAATTATCAATTTAAAACTAATTAATTATCGATTTAAAACTAAAGATAGAATCTCTGGATCCAGAGGATCAAGTCATAATAGACTACTATCCACAAATGTTACACTCTATATCTATTTATAACGGACATGCAAATATATCAGTTCCAAAGAATCCAGTCAATTTCATTACGGTACCCATCAAGTCATGTTTCATATCGATTGCGGACCAAGTCAAAATTTACAACCATATACATTACAATATATACACTTACGAGGAAAAGTGTAGGTGTGGCTGTAAAGACTGTACAGTAATGTAGAAATGTGTGTGCACCCATTATGGGTCTCCCTTTTAAAGGTGGTTGTGGGGCAAGTGAAGATCATGAGTTTTTCAATACCTCACAGTACTATGGGGGGCACCGCTCGGCAGAGGAATCTCTTTAAATGGGGTGTGTAAGGACAGAGAGTATCCCCTAACCCACGACGCTGCCTCCCTATATCCCACAACACTTGTGTTGAGCTGTGGGATCTATCCCCACAAAGCCTTAATTTTACTACCTTAAACTATACCCTTTCTATCAACATGCGTGTCTAATCGATTTTTAAACATGTTTATAGACGTGCTACTAATTACTTCTACCGGCAAACTATTCCAGGTATTTACTATTCTATGCGTAAAAAAGTTTTTCGCAACTGCTGTCTCGAACCTTCTACTTGTCAACTTACACCCGTTATTTCTAGTCCTATTATATTGAGATATTTCGAAAAAGCTATCTCTATCTACGTTATCAAACCCATTCATAATTTTGAAAACCTGGATTAGATCACCCCTTAACATCCTAGTCTCGAGAGTAGTCAATTTTAACTCCTTAAGCCTATCCTCGTACGACTTTGACCTAAGAGACGAAATCATCTTAGTTGCTCGTCTTTGAACTCTTTCGATTTTGTCTATATCTTTGCGCATATGCGGATTCCAAAATTGGACCGCGTACTCCAAATGGGGTCTAACTAATGATTTATAAAGAGGAACTATAATATCGCGCGACTTGTACTCAAAATTTCGAGCTATAAAACCTAACACTTTGTTCGCCTTATTGACCGCTGCTGTACTTTGTTTCGCTACTTTTAAATCACCAGTGACTATAACTCCTAAATCTTTTTCCTGCTCTACGCTTGTTAAATCTTTCCCTGACATACTATACGCAAAATTACCGTTACGCGAACCTATATGAAAAATTTTGCACTTATCGACGTTGAATCTCATTTGCCATGTGACTGACCAATCAATGATTTTATTCAGATCTTCCTGAATTTTACCTCTATCTTCGTCATTAATCGCCCTACCACCCAGCTTCGTGTCATCCGCAAACTTTGAAACTGTACTGACTAGGCCGACATCTAAATCGTTAATATATATGAGAAAAAGCAAGGGGCCCAATACAGAACCCTGAGGAACGCCACTCGCTACATTAGCCCAACACGACTCCGCTCCATCAACGACCACCCTCTGTTTCCTGCCTCGCAACCACTCTTCTAACCAATTTATTACTACACCCCTGATTCCATGAGCCTTAGTTTTTTCAATGAGTCTTTTGTGCGGCACGGTGTCAAACGCTTTTTGAAAATCTAAATACACTACATCAACCGCCCGATGTCTATCGTAAACGTCAACCACGCTTTGGAAAAATTCTAAAAGATTAGTTAAGCAAGATTTGTTTCGCCTTAAACCGTGCTGCGTATTTCTAACCAGATTATGCACTTCTAAGTGTTCGACTATACGATCCCTAATTATTGATTCCAGTAGCTTACCTACAACAGACCTTAAACTGATTGGCCTATAATTTCCCGCCGCACCTTTATCGCGTTTCTTAAAGATAGGTGTTACGTTTCCTAACTTCAAATTATCTGGTACGCACCCCTCAGAAATAGACGCATTAAAAATCTTTGTTAGCGGCACAACAATGCTATCTTTTAATTCTTTTAGTTGTATGGGATATATGAAATCCGGACCCGGTGATTTACGCGTTTTCATTTTATCAATATAGCGCATTACCACCCCTTCACTAACGACAATATTATCCAAAATATTACCATTATCAAAAGGTATTATGTCTATGACCGTAGGGATATTCGTTACATCTTCTATAGTAAAAACTGACAAAAAATTCGTTTAGCAAGGTAGCCATTTCCTTGTTTTCAGAGACGATCTCCATTTACATTTTTCAATGGACCTAAGACACTTTTTACTGGATTTCTATTATTGACGTATTGAAAGAATCGCTTGGGGTTTTGTTTACAGTCACGAGCTATGGAGATTTCAAATTCGCGCTTGGACTTTTTTATTACACTTTTCGCTTCACGCCTCAGAGATATGTAGTTGTTTCGTAACAAATTGTCTTTATCGCACTTATGTTGCCTATAAGCCCTATCTCTACTCTTTATAATGTCTCGTACTCTAGAAGTAAACCACAAGGGCTTGTTGTTTACTTTCGCACGCTTAATTTTGTACGGTACACATTCCTCATTTATAGTCCTAAATACCGTTACGAACGATTCCCACATTAGTTTTGCGTTGGAGTTCCCCATTACGTTTTCCCAATTGACGTGTGAAAATTTATTTCGAAATTTACTAGTCTGCGTGCTGGAAGTTAGGAATTTTAGTCGAGTTAGTTGGTTTCGAGTGACTTACTGAGAGGACAAACTCTACCATATTGTGATCGCTATTGCTCAACGGTTCTGTTAACCACTCCGTCTATGGCCCTGGGGTGGTTCGGATTAACGGGGGTTCTGGTTTAGGAGGCAAGCAACGGATATGTGCCTTGAAGTGGTTTTTCTTCTATGTTACTCTCCGAGTTCTTCTATAGTGGCTCGGAGGACTCTGGTAGATTTGCAATCTAAATGCTGAAGGTTCCGGATTCTTCTTATAGCGTATCCGGAACGTTTCCTAAGTTTTTCTGAAGAGAGCAAGGCTCGAAGGGGACAATAAAAAGTTTCTTCACTGTAAATTTACTGCTAAAAGATACAGGTAGTGCTCAGCCTCTGAATTACAATGGATTAATTTGAATGGGTTTATATACCCAAAAACTGCTAACATTATTATTATTAAATGCTAAGAAGGCTGTATTATTTTTGCACAATATTTGAAAATAAGTAAATTTTTTAGCTGTGGTAAGGCTTGAACGAGTAAACAAAATATTTGAAGACGAAACCATATTTTTATCTTAAACCGCGACTTTTCAGATCTGATGTTATCATGATCTGCCAAGTTAACTAAAAGTGGAAATCGGACTATGCATCTTTACACTAAAATATGCATATGAGTGAAATTTTAAGGTTTAAGATGTACAATTTTAATGCTTAGGCAAGACATGATCTCATTGTTTATAACGAAAGAGAGTGTATACAAAATGTGAACATTGCAAAGCTTAACAGGATTGCTTATTAAGCGAAATCTAAAAAAATGATTGAGATTTTAAAAAACAACAGGTCACCAATTATTTAGCAAAGTAGTAAGTGAATCAAATATTTTATCCAAACTCGCGTTGGGCGATTTTGGTCCTTATGTAAAAATTAATACACACACGTACATACATATGAGTATAGGCATTATATAAAGTTAAATATATAAGATTATACATGAACCATATAACACATGAATTTTTAAAATGGATACTTTTTCTTACAATGGATACAGAGACTATATAAATGAATACAAGAATTACATGAAGGATAAGATAATATAGGAATATGGGAATTATTTATGGTTCATTTTTACAGTTCTATTACTTACACTAACCGCCGCATCTAATATGAATTACATAAAAAACATTACTTCATTCGCATGTACATGGAAGTGTTACTCATGAAAACCAATTAAGAATTTCTTTTTTAAACTTTTTACGAAAAAAGAAAAGGAAATTCAGAGCTTAAGCTATAGATTGTTGAGGCGAAATTTTCAAGTTTTCAGCCGAATGTACCATAACCAGAAGCGTACTTACTGTTTACATATCCTAATGGAAAAACTGCATGAAAAGACCTACAAATTTCCACTACAAAGTTTACTGTCGAGATGATTGAGAGCGAAAGCTGAACCGTGTACCCTTTGCAATAAGCAAACGTGGTTGCGACTTGCAACGTCTCGCTTTGAAATGAACGCCCTTCTAAAGGCGTCGAATCAACTGTTACCCTTAAATCTCCAAATCAATATGGTTTCCGTAATAATAGAACAACGGAAATGGCTACTTTAAATCTTATGGAAAATGTAAATATAGCTAAGGAGAACAAAGAAATAATGATGTCAATATTTATGGATTTGAGTAAGGTGTTTGATGTAATAGACCATAATATTCTACTTAATAAATTGTATTGTATTACGGTTTTAGAGGGGCAATCAGTGATTGAATTAAAAGTTATTTGCTCGATAGATATAATTTTGTATCGGTAAATAAGGTTTGCCCCACTAAAGCGCTTGCCAAACATGGTGTGCCACGGGGCTCAGTGCAGGATCCATTGTTATTTTATTATATATAAATGACCTTCCACGTTCATCTGATATACTGAACTTCATATTGTTTGCAGCTGATACAACTCTCTCTTTTTCTTGCAAAGATGTTAATACATCTAAGATATTTCATTCAGAATTCATTATTGTAACGAAGTGGTTGGCTACCAATAAAACTTCCTAAATACCAGTAAAACAAATTTCACGATTTTTACTAATAAAGAAATGTATACCTTGATGAATTTAATGTTAATGAAATCGCCATAAAGGAGTGTACTGTACAGCGTAGTAGGCTAGCCCTTAAGTCAAGCTAGGCTACGTTTTGACAATTTCCAGTTCCGAGAAAAAGATTCTCAAAGCCATCTCTCTCTTTGTGCATATATATTATTAAAAATGTTAATTGTTCTAAGACTATTTATAAAAGAAAATGGGATTTTGGCACAACTTGCATAATTATTATTCTACAACTTGCTTATTGTAATTTTAAATGTTATGAACGTTTATACGCGTCACTATTAAATGTCATTTATATTTTTTTTACTTTCGATTTGATTTTGGATTATGTGTTTTAGCTTTGTAATTTTAATTTTTATTATTGAGCAGTTTTAATTTTGTACTTTAGATTTAGTTTTAGCTCTCCACGTTTATATTTTTGGCATTTATACATTTTTAGCTTTTATTTAGCGATAGAGTCCCCCGAAACAGCGGATGCTGCCAAATATAATAACTTTTCTGCGCTCCGTCATCGTCTTTATCCTAAATATAAAGTTTAATACAGTTCTTAGTGCCTCTGTCATTCAATTATTAATCTTTATGTTATAATGTTTCAGAACATTCATATGATCCCTTTCCAGATAGAATCCTAGTCCAAACGTATTTGGTTTTAGAATTTATAAATCTTAAAAAGATGTAGGAAAACAAGAAACACAAAGGAGAAAATGAATTCCTAACTGATGCATTTACATGCTCAAATATACGTAATAATAATAATAATAATAATAAATAATAATATCGCTAACAATAGACATATATACTTTTCAAGTACTGTCATCAAATGAATTAGCCACAGCCTACTAAGGGCCTACCTACCAAATTCCCACCAAAGGCGTCTCAGAGCCTCGCATCAGACTTTTTAAATCACAAAGTGTGTGGAACTACATTTGCATGCAAGTTAGAGATCTTAGTGACAGAATGGGTTATCTGCTACCATCAAAGTAGCGTATTTGCCTACAGTTAAACCGCGTCAGAGTAGATACCTGATTGAGCTCAGTTTTGGTAGGTTATCCCAGATTTTTTTTTCTATATGCTCTATCCAGTATTTGAATGGCGCCTCAAAATAACTGTATCTGCTCTTATTTAGCTATTTGTTAATTGTAGGTGCATGTCAGCAGCACAATTTAAATACCTTACCACTTTGCTACTATGTACTTATTTTTCAGGTTTTCTATATATATATATATATATATATATAATTGAGGAAATTGAAAACTTTTAGCATTTCTCATAATTTAATGCTGACAACTAGAAAAAAAAAAATTCAATAGTTTAACCATAAACTAAATAAAATAAACAATTTAATTTGGTTTTTGTGCATATAGCTATTTAGTTTATAGATATAGACTAAATTTGTTTCGAAAATATATATCTTATGTTGTGGAAATTTGTTGAATTGTACTTTTTTTTTAATAAAATATATTTCCTGTTTTGGCTATAATGTACTTTTTTCATAAAATATTTTTCCTGGTTGGGCTATTTTTCACTGCTCTGCGATTTAATTAGCTGGCTGGGTTTTGTCCTGGCTATTTTTCAAACTGGATTCAGTTTAGTGGTGCTTGTGATAGAATTATGATGTGCCAATCGTGTGATTTTGATCTAGTTGTCATGTGCCCTAGATGAAGGCAAAGGATTGAATGTTTTTATCAATTACGGCATTATTCTCTCATCCTTAACTTGCCCAAAATGTGACTGAGTGCTTAACACGAAAAGATCAGAAGATATTTAGGTGAAATAACCAATATCAGCATGGTTAGGTTAATTAAAAGACATGATTAGGTTAATTAAAAGACATGATTAGGTTAATTAAAAGACATGATTAGGTTAAATGAAAACCTGTTTGAGCCAATAAAACATGTTTAGGCCCTACATTTCTTAAATTTAAACGTTATATAACAATGTTCAGTGTGAAAAAGTAAATATATATATATATATATATATATATGACATGAGAGCTCTGTGCTGGGCCCAGAGGGCTGTGAAAAGAGCTAACTAAATGTTGAGAGAATAGCCAATTTGCTCTTACATATTAAGCTTGAAGATAAGCCAGTACTTCGATATCTGCTTTTTAGTGTTTATATTAACGACATAGAATGGGGATATAAATAGTAAAACCTCAATATTTTCAGATGATACAAAATTGGGCCAAAGCGTAAGATCTTTAACAGTTGTCATGAGAAAGTAAAAGACTATTGATGAGGTAGATGCTTGGGCAGATAGATGGGTGATGAAATTTAATGTGGAAAAGTGTAAAGTTATGCATGTTGGTCGTGGCCAAGGCTGGTAAAAACCAATTTTTTTTTAAAAAAAAAAAGAGCTTGGTTCCGAGCGCGCTCCTCCCATTGTCCCCTTCTACAGCAATCAGCAACGGGTGATTTATGCAAAGATGCACCAGCTCTTCTGGAACGTCTGGATGCAATTTTACCGAGTGATATATTTATCAACTTGTGTGCTTCAACCGTTTGGAACATCGGATATCATGTTCACCACCTAGGAATTGGTCAAGGCACAGAGAGCTAACTAACACGACTCTATCCTCTATTTCCAATCTTGTAATGAGTTAGTGAAAGTTTCGCCTGCCTTTATACAATGTCGTTTGACGTCGTTATCAAGCTCCACACAGGAATTTCCAGGTAGTAACATGAATCACGTTGCTGTTCTTTCACCTGTACACACACACACACACACACACGTCCCACACACACACAGGAGAAAGTGAAACGTTAATTGAAACATGATTTATTTAATAAAAGAAATATTCAGCTATATATATATTTATCATACACGTGTAATAAATAAGTTAACAATAGGCACATCAAAGATTATATTCAAGATGTATATATTTACAAACGTGTGATAAATAAGCTAACAATTGAATTTCTGTGTTAACATAATTTCATTTGTTAACTTATTTATTACACATGTTTTTAAATATAGTATATGTCTTGAATATAATCATTGATGTGTCTGTTGTTAACTTATTTATTACACGTGTTTGTAAATATATAGAGCTTGAATATTTCTTTTATTAAATAAATCATGTTTCAATTAACGTTTCACTTTCTCCTTTGTGTGTGTGTGTGTGTGTGTGTGTGTGTGTGTGTGTGTGTGTGTGTGTAAAGGTGAAAGAACAGCAACGTGATTCATGTTACTACCTGGAAATTCCCTGTGTGGAGCTTCATAACGACGTCAGAACGACATTGTATAAAGGCAGGCGAAACTTTCACTACCTCATTACAAGATTATTTATAGAGGATAGAGTCGTGTTAGTTAGCTCTCTGTGCCTTGACCAATTTCTAGGTGGTGAACATGATATCCGATGTTCCAAACGGGTTTGAAGCACACAAGTTGATAAATATATCACTCGGTAAAATTGCATCCAGACGTTCCAGAAGAGCTGGTGCATCTTTGCATAAATCACCCGTTGCTGATTGCTGTAGAAGGGGACAATGGGAGGAGCGCGCTCGGAACCAATGGCTTTTTTGGTTTTTAATTGGTTTTTACCAGCCTTGGCCACGACCAACATGCATAACTTTACACTTTTCCACATTAAATTTCATCACCCATCTATCTGCCCAAGCATCTACCTCATCAATAGTCTTTTACTTTCTCATGACAACTGTTAAAGATCTTACGCTTTGGCCCAATTTTGTATCATCTGAAAATATTGAGGTTTTACTATTTATATCCCCATTCTATGTCGTTAATATAAACACTAAAAAGTAGATATCGAAGTACTGGCTTATCTTCAAGCTTAATATGTAAGAGCAAATTGGCTATTCTCTCAACATTTAGTTAGCTCTTTTCACAGCCCTCTGGGCCCAGCACAGAGCTCTCATGTCATATATAGTTTACTTTTTCACACACTGAACATTGTTATATAACGTTTAAACTTAAGAAATGTAGGGCCTAAACATGTTTCATTGGCTCAAACAGGTTTTCAATTAACCTAATCATGTCTTTTAATTAACCTAGCCATGCCATCAATTAGCCTAACCAGGTCTTCAATTAGCCTAACCATGCTGATATTGGTTATTTCACCTAAATATCTTCTGATCTTTTCGTGTTAAGCACTCACTGTCACATTTTGGGCAAGTTAAGGATGAGAGAATAATGCCGTAATTGATAAAAACATCCAATCCTTTGCCTTCATCTAGGGCACATGACAACTAGATCAAAATCACACGATTGGCACATCATAATTCTATAACAAGCACCACTAAACTGAATCCAGTTTGAAAAATAGCCAGGACAAAACCCAGCCAGCTAATTAAATCGCAGAGTAGTGAAAAATAGCCCAACCAGGAAAAATATTTTATGAAAAAAGTACATTATAGCCAAAACAGGAAATATATTTTATTAAAAAAAAGTACAATTCAACAAATTTGCACAACATAAGATATATATTTTCGAAATAAATTTAGTCTATATCTATAAACTAAATAGCTATATGCACAAAAACCAAATTAAATGTTTATTTTATTTAGTTTATGGTTAAACTATTGAATTCTTTCTTTTTTCTAGTTGTCAGCATTAAATTATGAGAAATGCTAAAAGTTTTCAATTTCCTCAATTATATATATATTATATATATATATATATATAGAAAACCTGAAAAATAAGTACATAGTAGCAAAGTGGTAAGGTATTTAAATTGTGCTGCTGACATGCACCTACAATTAACAAATAGCTAAATAAGAGCAGATACAGTTATTTTGAGGCTGCATTCAAATACTGGATGGAGCATACAGAAAAAAAATCTGGGTTAACCTACCAAAACTGAGCTCAATCAGCTATCTACTCTGACGCGGTTTAACTGAAGGCAAATACGCTACTTTGATGGTAGCAGATAACCCATTCTGTCACTAAGATCTCTAACTTGCATACAAATGTAGTTCCACACACTGTGATTTAAAAAGTCTGATGCTAGGCTCTGAGACGCCTTTGGTGGGAATTTGGTAGGTAGGCCCTTAGTAGGCTGTGGCTAATTCATTTGATGACAGTACTTGAATAGTATATATGTCTATTGTTAGCGATATTATTATTATCATTATTATTATTACTACGTATATTTGAGCATGTAAATGCATCAGTTAGGAATTCATTTTCTCCTTTGTGTTTCTTGTTTTCCTACATCTTTTTAAGATTTATAAATTCTAAAACCAAATACGTTTGGACTAGGATTCTATCTGGAAAGGGATCATATGAATGTTCTGAAACATTATAACATATAAGATTAATAATTGAATGACAGAGGCACTAAGAACTGTATTAAACTTTATATTTAGGATAAAGACGATGACGTAGCGCAGAAAAGTTATTATATTTGGCAGCATCCGCTGTTTCGGGGGACTCTATCGCTAAATAAAAGCTAAAAATGTATAAATGCCAAAAATATATAAACGTGGAGAGCTAAAACTAAATCTAAAGTACAAAATTAAAACTGCTCAATAATAAAAATTAAAATTACAAAGCTGAAACACATAATCCAAAATCAAATCGAAAGTAAAAAAATATAAATGACATTTAATAGTGACGCGTATAACGTTCATAACATATTAAAATTACAATAAGCAAGTTGTAGAATACATAATTATGCAAGTTGTGCCAAAATCCCATTTTCTTTTATAAATAGTCTTAGAACAATTAACATTTTTAATAATATATATGCACAAAGAGAGAAATGGCTTTGAGAATCTTTTTCTCGGAACTGGAAATTGTCAAAACGTAGCCTAGCTTGACTTAAGGGCTAGCCTACTACGCTGTACAGTACACTCCTTTATGGCGATTTCATTAACATTAAATTCATCAAGGTATACATTTTTTTTATTAGTGAAAATCGTGAAATTTGTTTTACTGGTATTTAGGAAGAGTTTTATTGGTAGCCAACCACTTCGTTACAATAATGAATTCTGAATGAAATATCTTAGCTGTATTAACATCTTTGCAAGAAAAAGAGAGAGAGTTGTATCAGCTGCAAACAATATGAAGTTCAGTATATCAGATGAACGTGGAAGGTCATTTATATATAATAAAATAACAATGGATCCTGCACTGAGCCCCGTGGCACACCATGTTTGGCAAGCGCTTTAGTGGGGCAAACCTTATTTACTGATACAAAATTATATCTATCGGCAAATAACTTTTAATTCAATCACTGATTGCCCCTCTAAAACCGTAACAATACAATTTATTAAGTAGAATATTATGGTCTATTACATCAAACACCTTACTCAAATCCATAAATATTGACATCATTATTTCTTTGTTCTCCTTAGCTATATTTACATTTTCCATAAGATTTAAAGTAGCCATTTCCGTTGTTCTATTATTACGGAAACCATATTGATTTGGAGATTTAAGGGTAACAGTTGATTCGACGCCTTTAGAAGGGCGTTCATTTCAAAGCGAGTCGTTGCAAGTCGCAACCACGTTTGCTTATTGCAAAGGGTACACGGTTCAGCTTTCGCTCTCAATCATCTCAACAGTAAACTTTGTAGTGGAAATTTGTAGGTCGAGTATCATTATATATATATATATATATATATATATATATATATATATGTCTTTTCATGCAGTTTTTCCATTAGGATATGTAAACAGTAAGTACGCTTGTGGTTATGGTACATTCGGCTGAAAACTTGAAAATTTCGCCTCAACAATCTATAGCTTAAGCTCTGAA
The DNA here is from genome assembly GCA_023014485.1 of Bathynomus jamesi. Classification (NCBI taxonomy): domain Eukaryota; kingdom Metazoa; phylum Arthropoda; class Malacostraca; order Isopoda; family Cirolanidae; genus Bathynomus; species Bathynomus jamesi. The sequence continues at coordinate 449 of JAJOZX010015675.1, read as the reverse complement.
TTTCCTTTTCTTTTTTCGTAAAAAGTTTAAAAAAGAAATTCTTAATTGGTTTTCATGAGTAACACTTCCATGTACATGCGAATGAAGTAATGTTTTTTATTTAATTCATATTAGATGCGGCGGTTAGTGTAAGACATAACTGCTCACAATTTTTCAGAGATGGTTTAAAGTGTTGACGATATTAATTAAATCTACATGTGTATTAAATAAAAAATAAGTGCTATTTATTTCACACCCTTAGCGTGTGTAAATTAGTTGTTGCGGTGGACGGTCCCCCATCCAACAACTACCCAGATCCAACGTCGCTTAACATCGCTGCTCGGATTTAATTCACTTTAAGGTGAAAAACGCATTGAAAATTATTTGGTGATTCTTATAGAACTTTTGATACTGATTCCAAATATGGTTTCAGATTTTTTCTATCACCCATAGTTTTCGAGAAAATAATA